>VYZT01030620.1:61424-234140 GCA_013400735.1 Pomatostomus ruficeps | reverse complement strand
CTAAATTTCATGTTTCAGGACCTCAAAGATTGTCCAGTTCCAACCTTGCCTTTTTCCAATTCAAACAGAAATAATATATTTCTAGCTCCTAAACAGAAATAAACTTCTAGTCATTAATTTAGTTACCAAAACTGAATTTTGTAATAAGTTCATGAATTGTTTCTGTGCAGTGCCTGCTAATGATCTTGTGAAATACACAATCAAAAATACGTGTGCAAATACAACTGTGCTGATGCTGGGGAGGGGCTCACCTTCGTACACTTTAGAGAGGTAAAATATTTATGCAAACATTGTTACACACATTGACATGAAAGTACTTTACCAGTCATGCATAAACACTCTGGTCAGTCCTTTCCAGCTGCTTGCAAACTGTAGGAGACAAACTGTACAGCATGCCATACTGAGACTTTGTCCTCACCAGCTCTGCAGGGCAATTCACCCATGCAACATCAAATAGATAACCTGGGGAGAGGGATAAGGAAATTTAGCAGGAAAGCAAAAATTGGAGACGTTTGATACTGGTTGGTTTTGTTTCTTCTGGTGGTTTCTTCATGCTTTCCCTCTATGTCAGGTTGGAAAATGGGGCACACTACTGAATGACTGACAAGACTCTCTGTGGTGAGAGTAAAAGAACTGATATGATCAGAACATTAAGCTGCACTTAGCTGGTTCTTAACACTTTAACAGAGTGATATCTTGAGTGCTGTCAGTGATTCAGGTGGCAAAGTTTATATTAACGCTTTCCTTTATCTCTGTGACCTATTTGGCATAAGTCCTGTGGTGCCAGGTGTCAATAATAGCCAATTTTCAAACAAAAATAAAAGTCACAGGGCTAGCTGGTAGTAGAAGTGTCTCTCAGTGTCTTAATTCCTCCATTAAGCACGGAATGCTTGCTTAATGCAGGTCATGTAGCACAGGAAGGGGGAAGTACAATACTCATGTGCAGTCTTACATATGCATGAGTAAAACACATATTGCCTGTTACAGAATAAGATGTAAATAGATACTCTGCTCATTTATGTAGCTGTGGCCAGCAAAGACAATCTCATTTGCTTTCAGCTGGTTGTCTAAGCTCCCTGTGCAGCCAAGTCAGAGGAGTTAGCACCTCCAGGCTGCTGTGCTTCAGTGCAGCTGAATCATCCTCAAGAGGATTCTGTTGCTCCAGTCTGATTCCAGAGAATTTTGATGAGCATCTTTGGAAAGAGCTACCGTCAGGTGGGGACTCACTGAACGGAACTCAAATACATAGTACTGTTTGTATTCCTCTGAAAGAAGGGAATCTTCTACCTCATTGCTCAAGTCTGTAGTATTGTCCTAGTCTTGCAATAACTTTGTTATGTGCATAATACTTATTTAGATAATACCAAAGGGTTTTTATTTTTATTGTGGAACTTTAAATCTTGAATGCAGGGATGAACAGTAGCAAGATCTATAGCAAGATTATGCATTATAGGCAATATAGGAAGGCCTAGAATGTGAGAACAATTCTTTGTTGAAAAAGTATAATACTTTTGCATTTTTTTACTAATAACTCAAGTGATTTATTTACCATGTACATGATTTAATTTTGAAAATAATAAAAAACACACCTCATTCAGAGATAACCAGACCATATTCTTGCATTATTTTTTGAAAGCAATGTAATTTCAATTGCTTTAGTGATGAAAGTAACTGAGAGGACCAAAACTCCAGGAGATTTTTTAAAATTAGTTGATTGTGCTATTAATCATTCCTATTGCTTGCTTTGCCATTTTCATATATTATTTATGTAAACATTCATAAATACTTGTGGACTGTTTTCATGTTGGCTATTTAATTTGCTAGAAATGGTTTGCTTTAGAGTTCTCGTCTTTCATTTTGCATCTGCAGCTGTAAGCATGAAAGCTGCTTATAAGAAAAAGGAAGATTAATTTTCTGTGTGATGTAGCTTTAATTTGCAGCTACTTCTTTCTTTCCTCTTTGCCCTGTGTTGGTCCATTCTGCCTTGTACAATGTAATCCTTCTACTATTCTTTACCCTGGGAGGATATTTTTTTTTACATGTCATGCAATTTCTACACTAGATTTTGCTACTTGTGCTGAGTTTTAAACACCTATAGCTACAAAAGCAATAAATCTTTACTGTGGTTTACATGAGGGACTAAAGCCTGGCCACATCCTTAGTCAAGAGTCTCTGTTATTCCCATGAACACTTACACCTCGGCAGCGGGATTTATCAGTATCCAATGAAGGGAGAAGCTTAGTTTCACTGTTTTAGGTGGTTTAGGACATAATCAGCTTCAGTGTAAGGCTGCCTGGAAAGGAGGCTTCTGCACAGCTGACATTATCTCAAAGAGAAAGCCCATGCTAAAAGCTTTCTGTGGGAAGATCTAAAAGGCACTGGAGCTGACTTATTTGCAAATGCCTTATTTGAGTTCCCTCCTGGTTTGTTTTGCTTTACTTTAAAATATTCAGAGCTGGCAGAAATTATTTTTCTTGCCTGTAGTTGTTTTATTTTCTTCTGTGACTTTTGTAATATAAATTGTTAATTAGAAAAGACAGAGAGAAAAATACTGAAATATAATGTGCTATTTTATGTTTCCTGAGGTCTGTATTTTTGTTAATTTGGGAAGAAAAATACTGGATTTAATCCAAATAGCTGTGTAAAGACAGAACTAATTTATCCTGCTTAGTTTTTGCCACACTTACCTTCGCTCTGCTTTTAAATTGGTATGGATATGTTTCTAAATATAAAAGTTATTATTTGCATTTATAATTTAATTTAACTTGCCAGTCTCTGGGATAGGACTGGGAAAGTGTGTGTGTACGTGTACGTGTACGTGTAAGACACACTCTGTTGTTTTTCAGAATGTAAAAATTAATATTTAGCAGTAGGACATACTTTGGTAGATTAGATTTTTGTTAAACATCTAGTCTAAGCCCCTGTGAAATCCAGGGCAAACTTTAAATTACAAGGGAAATTCCCAGGGCTTTGTCTAGTTGAATTTTGAATGCAGTTTCTCTGGGCTCTAATCCAGAGCCTGACCATCATCAGAGTGAATTTTGTTTTTCCATTTATGCAGGCAGAATTTCCCTTGCTTAACTTTTGACTATTTTTCCTTGTCCTTTTCTTGTGAAGACATGTAATGTGCCAATCTTATCTACTATCGATAATGTTGTCTCAGAATATAAATATGCTTGTCAAATCCTGTTTCATTCCTCACCACATGTGGTAAAACAGCTTTGAGAAGTACTGCTTACAAAACAGTGGATAATACCTAATGACTCCAGTATTTTTTATTTATATGTGGAGTGCTGTATTTTCAATGCTTATTTAATTGAAATTTGGTTAACATTACCAGACAACTTTTTAAATCAATGTTATACATTCCCCACTACATTTTCTTCCTTTAATGTCTAAAGTAAATGTCCTTCTAAAATATGTATTCTATTAGATTTCTGATATAGAATGATTAGGGTGTTGTAGGCTAGTTGTCCCCACTCTCACATACTTGCATTTAGGGGTTATGTTACATTGTCCATTGCAAACACAAGAGAAGGGAAAACAGAAAATCTTGTGTGGTTTTGTGTGTGTGTGTGTGTGAAAGCAGACCCCAACTACACAACTGTTTGAACTGTTCTGAAAACAGGTTAAGGTTACATTCAGCTCAGGATTTCACTGTTTATTTTTTGGTACAAATTCTCTGAGGTTCAGTCCTGCCCTGTTTTTTCTAGAGAAGTTTAATTTGGAAGTAGCAAGAGATGAGGTTCCTCTGCAGCGTGTCTCTGCACTATCCATTCAATTAAAAAAACCCCAAATATACCCTAAATGTCTCAGACAGACAAGTCCAAACTGAGATCCAAGTCTCCTAACTATTCAGAAACAGCTGTCATCATTTCAGTCCTCATCTCAGTCTAGCCACATGAGTGGATTTTACCATCGTGTGGCTGCCTTAGTTTAAATTGCTTTCACTTGTTCTCCTTGAGCTGAAAATTACTTATTCAACAACTATGTTAGTGAGAGCAAGATGTACCATTCCTAAAGAAAAAAAGGCTTTTACCGTACTTGCAGTGAATAGAAGAAGTAGCTTTACAGCTGCTCCTTGAAAGGCAACTGGTTTTTTTATATAAAGTAAAATTGCAAAAGGATAAAAACATAGAAATGTAAAAATAGAAGTTTGTTTGACATCTTTAACCTCAGAAATACTGAAAAAACCAGTGAAACCTATAACAAATTGCTCCTCCAAGTACAAGAATGAGAGCTTAGTTACTCTTTGACATCCACCAAAACAGCTTGATTTTAACCATTTCTACAGGGAGAAAAATTAAAATATAAAAAAGTTTTTACTTGATTGCATGGGATTAAATCACTATGGTTTATGTAACTATGAAGGAAAATGGACCACTGACTCACAGGAGTTTTGAAAAGCTGTCCTTGTTGCTGACTGTTGTCCCAATTAAAGATGTATTGTGTTCTTTGGTAGTTGCTTAAGCTTCTTTTATGTCTTGCCCCCCCATTATGGATGACAATATATTCACCCATTTTTTCAGTGTGTTTTCCAATAGTACCTGCAGGTCCAAGCACAGGACACAGTAAAAAGGGTCATATGTTTGACAGGGAAGGTGAAGTGGGTTCTACTCCCACTAAACTTGGTGAATGTTTGTGGCCAGCCTACAGAGAACAGAGAGCTTGAGTGAGAATTTACCTGTCTAAATAAACAGCACGAGAGGGGAGGGAGCTTATCTCAAGGGTCTGGAGTATTTCCCTTGTTTTGCTGGAACCTGTTGTGGAACACTTCTGTTTCTTGCTTCATTTGCAGTCACCTGGAGCCTTTACTTTAAACAGGAGCTAAACCCCATGCTTCAATTATATTATTTCAGTTCATATATTTTATCAAATAAGGATAATAATCAGCATTCTTAGAACCCATTAGAATTTGTAAGTTACGTTGTTAGGATTATTACAATATTAATAGAAGAGCTCTCAAAACTAACTCTTGAAATCTCTCAATTGCTGAATTTCTAACTCTAGTAAAATTCTAGTATTTTTCCATTAAGAAGTAATGGTAGTGTAGTACGTCAATGGCAGTGTAATAATAGTAACGTCAGTGTATATGCAGATAAATTAAGTACTGATCAGCCAGGCAAGGCCTGTCACTGCTTCCTGGTAATCTTCACTGGAATGGTCTCCTCTGCCATCCCTTCTATTTGCAATCCCATTCACTAAATTAGTGTGTTGCACTTGTTATTTCTTGGAGACAACCTCTTGTCTGCCTGTCTTTCTCAGGAAAAGTTTCTCCCTCCTGTCAGATGAGAGTTACAAGGCGCTCCCCAGCTTCTGGGCAGCGGAAGGAGGACGAGGTGGCCAGAGGGACAGGAACAGAGTGGAGTGAGATGTTGCACTGGGCAAGAGGCAAATGAGATTGACCCTGCAGGTTACAGCTCCACCCAGAGCCATGTTTCATATGGGCTGTGCACAGAGGTGAGAGCAGCTGGTGTGGAACAAATCTGATGACAGGAACAAAATTTCCTGCTCCCTAGGGTGGATGCTGGAAGGACAGATTCATGCATGAACCTAGACACTCGTTTCCTTCACAGTCAAAACATGTTAAAACTAACTGCCCCTTCTCCTGCCACCGGCAGTGGATCTAGAAGGCTATAGATGCTGAGCAGGTCTGTCCTCCCAGACGGAAAGCTAGCTCTGACAACAAGCAGTTACAGAAGTTGAATAAACCCATCTTTACCTTCCTGTGACCATAAATCATGTGCAAACTGCTTCACCAAGTAGTCAGATGTATTGCTGTGCTCATATTTGTGAGAAAAATGGGACAAAGTATGCGTAGATTTGACTTCCTCTTTACAGAAAATAAATAAGTAATATTTCCAATTCTTTGGCTAAAGATTTATGTAGGCATTGCAGGTCATTATCACCATTCTTTTAATATAATTGAGATTAAAACCTTTGAAGGCGGTATTTCCCCTCTGTGACAGTTAATGCATGATCTGATGGAAAAGCTTCCTAAATCAACAATGAAGTGACAAAAAGAACAAAAGCATTTGGCTTTCTGTCTATTAGACTGCCCCAAAGCAGTAAAACATTTAAAGGATTTGCTGTCTATTTATAGTGCCATTTATATTCACTAGTTTAGTAAGAAATGTAGCTGTCTCCAAGCAGTGCACAAGATAAATGGCAATGGACTTTCTGCCTGCAACATCTCTTTGTGCCACCATCAGTACGTAATAACCAGTCAAAAACAATAAGAAGAGTAACAGATTCTGGAAACTGCAGAATGGTGATTAGTTGGAGGGAAGTAATTTTTGATTTCAGAAAAGGACAAAATGAATTTTTACAGGTTTCTATATGAGGAGCAATAACTGATCTTACGTCATTTAATTCACATTTATTCAAAACCTAAATCAGACATAATACATAGAATAATTTTGCAATGATAAGTGATCAGTTAGAATTTCCATTGTGTCCAAGGAAAAACAAATTGGCAAAGATTTGAATGATTGGAATACATGTGGTGTGTTAGTCTACAATCAGAACGTGGCCTTCAGACACCCAGAGCTTTTCTTGTCACGTGGCCAGAGCACCTGGAAGCCCAGAGCTGTCATTTAAAGATGATATTGTTAACTGATAAGTTGCTTTTATGTGAAATTAAAAATTCTTGAGAACCACCGATTGTATGTTGAAGCAAATACAGCATAAATTTTCAGTGCAGGACTAGAGCATCCCTAGGCTGTCATTTTTCTCCCCTGTACACCTGGTGTGGCTGTCCATCACTGTGAAAGTCTACAATAAATATAAAGCAGTCACCATGTCAGTGCTGTGTATTTGTCAGCTACTGGTATGAAATGAGTGAATGTGGAAAGGTAAACTGGAATTACAGGTAGAAAAATACTGGATTTTGCTCTCATTTTGTTCTCTCTCTCTAACATCATGCAACACACCTGCTTGAGCACTGTGGTCCCTTCCAACCTGACCCATTCTGTGATTATGTGATAGGTTTTACAGCTGGGCTAGAAGCAAGCCTTTAGACTATATTAATTGAAACACTGCACATTCATTTTCTAGTAGTTTAATAATGAGATTAATAAATGAAGCCAATTCACTGGAAGTTCCCTTTTCTCTCTTTATGACAAAATGTAATTCCTCAATGCAATCTTAAAAGAAAAGGGGTAGCATTCAGAGTAATGAAAATTTTGCAAGGAGCAGGGAATCTGACCTGTGCAGCTCTGAGCTGATAGAAGCAGGAGCTTTATTTTAACAAAACCACAAAGCATTCTCTCCCTCTTTATATTTAGCTTACTGCAGATGTCAGTGTAATACACTGGGGTGGAGAGCAGGGTTAATAGCAATCAGTGCTGTGTGGGTGGAGGTTACTGGGTGCACCTGGAGGGACTGCTGCTGGGGTCAGGTGGGATGGCCCTGAGAGGGGCAAGGGAGCAGGCATTGCTTCGTGCAGGTGGATGGTTCAAGTAACCTGCCTTGGGGTGCCAGCAGGGTGGTAAATCAGTACTAAAAAGCTTGAAGAAGCAGGAATACTGTGCAGAGAAAATGCTTTAAATGCTCTATGCGAGAAGCATATGGAGAGGAGTCATATTCCTAGTTGGCACTGAAGTTTATGAGTCAATAATGACCTTTATATTTGCATAATTTCTTCTGACCACTGTGAAGGACCGTGGCAGCTCTGAACAGTTTTCTTCCTATCAGTGGTAAGTGTGGCCTTTGAAGGGGCATACCTTATAAAGCATTTACAGGGTACAAATAACTGAAGTTGGGGTAGCCTGCTCTTCTAACAAGAGCTTTTAAAGTAGCTTTAAGAAAATAGAGGTTTCTTAAAGCATGTTATTCAGTAGTGAAATATTCATGGCTTCAGAATGGAGAGATCAGAAACATTTGCTTCAAAGTTAACACACTTCTGACATTTAGAACAGACTCTGCACATCCTGTGTAATTGATATCTGTTCAAATTGTACCACATACATTGTTGGAAGATACTGATTTTGTTTTACATGTACAAGTAAAACTAACTTTACCCTCTGCATAACTAACTGCATTTGAAATACTCTTATCAATTAGGAAAGAAGCTTGTTAAAAACAATGAGAACTTGCAGTAAACTTCATCCTAGGCTTCTGTAATTACATTACAAGTAAATGTAATCTAAAGAGAAAACAAAATGGGGGAAACGCTAAAAGCACAGGAAATTTAACTGTTCTAGTATTATTCTCTACTAAAGCTTCTTTTTCTTTGAAGTTTACTTTTTCTGGCTAAACCACTTCAGTTTGTTACTAATCAACAATCAGTGGTAATTAGAGAGTTTAAGAAAGTTATTTGCTGAAAGGTCTTTGTAGCTCAGAATGTGGTTGCCATCAGGTCTAGAAAGAACAAGTTAAACCACCTGCAGCTGAATTCTGGTGCTCCCTTGAATAATGCCAGGGCTGCAGTGATGTCCCAGTGGACTGATGACTTACAAATTATGCTATTATCCTACTGTTGCTATAGAGTTTTGTGTCCCATGCAAGCAACATGTATCCACCTGCCTTAACTTCTCACCAGACAACAGAAATTGTTTTCTAGTAGTGAGTGTGATTTGGCTCTGAAGCAGTCACTGTATGACTAGAAAACAGCAGGGCTTAATACTAATTTTTTTCTGTTTCTGGCTAACTTCAATTACAAAGATGGTACCAACAATTATTAATTGGTTTACTCTTCAGTGGTACGAATTATTACTGTAGCTATGAGCTTATATGATGATAAGGTTGACAAGCTTTGTTTGTTTTGTTTCTGTTCTTTTTATTTACCCAAGTGTTGTATAGTAATTAGCAGAAATTCTTACTTGTAATTTATCAATGCCAAGTTGCCTTTGTATACCTAGATAAAATTATGATCACAGGTAATCATATATAGGAGATCTCAGAACTGCATCATAGACTTCTTCAGGCTCAAAGTATATTTGATCATGCAAGGGATGCTGCCAAAGTGTGGGCAAAAAGTGTGCAAGTGGTTTTTTAAACTACTCTACATACTTGTTTCACTTCTTTCATAACCTGTGGAGTGTTCTTAGAGGCATTTGCTTGCAATGCTCCATTTTGGTCTGTGCTTCTGCTGGTAACTTAATGAGAACAAACTCCAGGAAGTGTTTTAACAAAGTACCTGTTGTCTGAGGATAGACAAAGAAAAGCTGGGAAGGTACTGATGCCTGAGAGATGGAGGCTACCTAAAACAGAGGCTAGACAAGATCAAGTGAAAAAAATGGGTATTTATTGAAGGGCCTTCAATAGGTACACCTCGAGCAGACAAAAGCCCTCTCCAGGAGAGGCAACACCCAAGATGGACCCCGGGTCACAAGTTTTCTACATTTTTATAAGTTTTGATCAATTTACATATCAGGGTTAATTGTCCAATTACAATTTCAGATGATGATGTAATTCACCCCAAGTGTATGCCCCCTTTTTGAGCTTTAGTTTACATACTTTGGGGCCTGGAACAGCAAGGTGTCCTTGAGTCTAGGCCTAGAGAGGATTTGTTATGTCCAACTAGAATGTGAGAACAGGAGTTAACAGACTATATGGAGTTTTAGAGCTACACTAAAGCAGTACAGGGTCTAAGAAATATAAAAGCTAAATCTTAAGGCATCAGTACAACCTGCATAAGTTCTCTGTTTCAACACAAAAGCAGGGAGGGATGGGGGAGGAGAGTCGTGCACATCTGAATTTGTGTTACTTACACGTTTGGCTCATTAGTACCAACTGATAAGCAAGTCTCTAGGCTTCTTGGCAGAAGATAGCAGTGATTACATTGCGCTGCACTTTCAGGTTTTATTCACAGTGTTCCAAAGGGTGTTGGGGTATCCCAGTTCCTTGTGGTGTTTAGCTCTTAGTGCGTCCTCAGCAGCTCAAAATACAACTGTGAAAGGTGTGAAGCTTTGCTCCTGCCAAGCTGTTAACTGCTGCTGCTGCCTCTCTGCACCTTAAACAAACACTTATACAGACTGCTGTTGTGGGTTGGAAAAAACTCACTAAACCAGCACAACTCCGTAGAGCTACTGAGCAGTGATAACTGGCGAGTCCTGTGCTTGGCTGATATGTACACTATGGACTCACTGCGGGCATTGCATTGTTTCCGATCAGGCTGCTTGACACTTAAAATGCACGATAAAGCCTCTTTACAAATTAAATCCTGTTTTTCTTTGTACTTATTTTAACTTTCGAATCATGCAGGTATGATTATATTAACTATGATTAGTGCAAGTAGCTCGTTGCTGGCTCTTGACTGAGATCAGAGCAGATGGCAATTAATTACACTGAGAGAAAGATGGATGGGGTGAGGAGCATCCACTTTCAGCCCTGCCTTTGGGGTCAGCTGCAATGGTGCTGTTCTGTAATTTCTAGGGAGCTAAATGACCGTGTCAAATGAAAGATGCTGCTGCTGCTGATAATGGTTGTCGCTCTGAGAGCTTGCCTTTGGAGCACTTCACAAACACTAATTAAAGAACCACTGGAAAAGGCTTTGCCTACCCATGGATCTATGTGTTGTGTCTGCTTTTCATGGATAAGAAAATCATTGCAGAAGAAATGTCTTCCTGCAGGGGAAATCAGCATAGAATGGGGATTATTGATCAGGACTTTGTTCCCAGGACTGTGCTCAGACATCTTGTTATACAGGGATGATCCCGTGAAAATGCAGCTGTGAATACCAAGACACTGAGCAATCCTTTAAACAAGATTTTAAAAGAAGTAAATATAAATGCACCATCTACTTTCAGAAGCAACTTCCCTGAATGAGAATGCTTGCTTGGTTCCCCAACATTATTCTCATTTCAAGTCCCTACAACTAGTGGGGGAAAAAAGCAAATTGAGACAAGTTCTCTGCAGTTGAGTCTTTTTGCTCAATAACTATTTTTAAAGTCTGAACTCAAACATGTGTGAAATGATTCATGATTTTACTAAATGCAAGTCTCAAGTTGGTGCTCTATTTCACAGACTCTTTCTGAATCTTATAATGGACTGGGTTTTTGAAGTAAAACTATTTAAAAAAATCAAATAGCATAATGCCTTCTCTAACTTTTGTAATCATCATTGCTTGTCATTTTCCTCTGGTATAAAAAGTGACTTTATGGTTAAACTGTGTCAAGACATCATATATTTCTTTCTGTACTTTTGTTTCAGCCTGTTGGTATTGTAATTAGTGTTGTACATTGTGTCTTCCACTGTGTAGTCATCTCTTGCACAGCCCAGCTTCTTTGACATTAATTTAATGAATAAGATGGAGTAGAAATTTTTCAAAATTCCGTGACTAATTTAACAGTCTACGTATGTGAGCCTTCATGTTCAAGTGTAATTCCCAGATCCTAGCAGAGCACCTTGCAGTTACTTCAGGAGGAGGTACAGCTAGAAAAGAAATAACTTGTCTTTCATTGTACAGCCTAACTAAGGCTCTAATTGATGGATATATGATTTGCATTGGTTATGATCATGTAATACTGCAGAAACACTTTTATTTATTTTTTCTTTACTGGGATTCTCTTTGTGTAAATCTCTCATTCCTAATAACTTGATACTGCCAACGTCATGGCTATACTAATGACCTTAGCAATGTATGCTACAGATTAAATGGAGTCTGAATTCCTAGAGTTCACTGTGCAAATAACAGGCACACAATGCAATCTCATGCCCAATGGTACCATCGGACAGAAACCATGTTTTGAACAATCCTAAATTGTTGCATAAACATGGGTACCTGGCCCAGTGGAAAAGGTGAAGAAATCTGCATGTTTGAGAAGGGGGATGTGAAATCTTGACTGAATGAGGAAAGACAAATAGGATATGTAGAAAGAGAAATGAGAAACCATTATTAGAAAGCAAAAGGGAAGAAGAGGATAAAAATGTGAATGGAAAAGAACCATGAAAATATGGAAAGAGTATGGGAGAGCATAGAGGCTGGAACAAGATGCTTAGAAAAGGAGGGAGACACCATTATTTACCTACTACTGACTCTGGCTTTCTAAGGGTTTTGTTGTTGTTGTTGTTCACATAGCTAAAGTACAAGAAAGTTTTGAAAAATAATGAAATGTCTGTGTGTGTCTATATATGAATATAAATTTCCCCAAATAAAAGATGACTAAGTGTTCAAAATCACATTCTCAGAAGTTAGGAAGTGCTAATGATCCTTGACCTTAATCAACCCCACCTGTGTATAGTCTTTAATTGCAATTACGTATAACTGATTATTCAAAAGTAACCAGGCAGCATCTGGATTAGTGAATTTTGTTTGATTAAACAGCATTAAACACTTTTTATTCTATTTTACTGGTAAAGGCTTAAATTTCCTCACCTGACCTGGCAATCTAATGGTAAAACTAAAGTAGCTCTATTTTCAAGGTATTTAGGAATAGTTTCAGATGCCAGCATGTCTTTAGAGAGAGCACAGCTCATTACTCCGTCTGACATTTGACTGCATTTCTTCTTAAAATATCATTTCAGGAAATTAGGTCATTTCCTCACCAGAAGAAGATAAAAAAAGCCAGAAAGTTCCTTGAACTGTTCCATTTTGCTAATTTTCAAAAATAGGAAAAAACCCAAATCAGTATTTTCTTTTCAAGTGACCATCAACTCTGGCTGTCACAAATAAGTATTGTCAGCCTTTCTGACATAGCTGTGCATGAGGTTGACTTCCTAGAACAGCAACATTCCACTATGAGAAGTCTGTATTGCAAAAAGAAGCCAGATATTCAGGTAACTTGATGGGGATGGGAGGCAAACTGTTTTTCAGTTGTCATGGCCTGTAATGTCCTCTTGCAATTCTATTTATTCCTGTCCAAAAAATTTCTTCCTTCCCCTCTCCGAATGGTGATAAAGCACAATGGTCCTTGGTATCTTCTTCCCACAACCCAGGTTTTCCAAAACTTCTGTGTTCAGTAGGCTTTAATCATTGCTCTGGGTGGTACTTTCTTAGAGAAGTTATTGAAAGAAGTCCAGTTGATGTGCCAGGAGACCAAATAAATGAAATCCTTAATGGCTGATTCCATAGGCGCAGAAAACAGGAGTCCATGTTAATGCTGGAACTTTGACTTATAGGCAGAAATTATGTGTATCCATAGCAGAGAAAACTAGCTTATTATGTGTTGTGTGCAGCTAAAGCTGATAAATAAGCAATAGGCCCAGCAGAGTTGATTATAATGACTTTCACTATTTGGTGACATTTCATTTATGATGAAGTTGTGCACTTCAGTCTTCTGGAAATGCAGCTGCAGCAGCTGATGATTTTCATAGCTACTTGTAGAAGTTTTAGCTGGGGGGAACAGTTTTTTATGTATTGTTGTTGCAGTTGAACTTCAGGCTGTCAAAGTAACTTCTTAGTTACGTTTGGATCCAGCCTATTTTTAATTGACCCAATGCAATTTAGGAGGGCTATTTATTTATTTAAATAACAGAAGGAAAACTGAAAAGGTGTTAAGATTGGGTGGTGGAATAGGAACAACTATATAGCTGCACACTAAAAATTCCTTTAGATTTGTTAATATGAAGTGTCCTACAGTGATTTCATTCATCTGCAGTTCTTGTACATAGCCCTATGAGACCAGGTATTAGCGGCCTGCAAGTGGGTTCTTGGCTTAGATTAAAAATCACTGATATTTGAAGTGTTGTCCTTTTCTTTATAGCATTCATGTAACCTGTGAAAAGGAGCTTATACGTCACATAGCTTCTCTGGCAGGGGCCACTGTTCTCCTTTGGCTTCTTCTAGTCTGTGTTTATGTAGTCCACTGAGCACAACAGGATGGTGCTCAAGTGCTATATTTTAGAGAAAGACATACTGTGCACAGGATGAGTTTTGCTCTGCACTGAGGTACAGTTTTACATGGTTATGGTGGTTGAAAAATGAGTTAAGCAGCGAGTCCATAGATCCTATTGAACCTCCAAACCCTGTGAAAGGGCGTTGTGTGGCTCTGGGCTGATGTGTAGGTGTGCTTTCTGAGCACCACTACTGCTCAGCATCTCTGTGCTTTCAGCTGGGAGGGGGAGGAGCTCACTGCTGATCCTGTAATAAGCAAAGACTTGGCAAACTCCAACACCTATTAATTCCCCACAGCTGTCTGCAATCTCTCAGTATGTTTGCTTGCTACTGCAGGTAAGTCTTGTGAGGCAGACTGCAAGACAAATTCCCGTGAGGAAAATCCCTCCATGCAGGGAGCTATTACAAACTTCCAGTTGCTGCCTCGCTGTGTGCAGAGGGCTGGTCTCTGCTGAGCCATGCGGTGCCAGCAGCCATCCTCATGCCACACTGTGCTTTGCTGCCAGCCCCTGGGGAGCCACTCTTGGGCTGGAAGCTCCACGGGTGGCACAACAGGAGAGGAAGGGAGTTGTGTGCACCATTATCAGCTCAGGAAACCTTTTAAACCTCTCTTTATCCATGCCTGGTACAGCAGCTTCTTCTCACTTGTGTTGTCCCGGTGCCACCTCACCTCTTTTCAATACCCTTTGTCAGATTTAACGGAGCAGAGCTGAGAGTCAGGATGACTCCCACAGTAACCAGGCATGGAAGCAGCCTGGTGGATCTTACCCACACTCAGCAGCAGCTGTTGCCAGGGCTGTCCCCTCCTTTGAACAGTGTACCTCAGTTGGCTTTAAGGCCCATGGGGAGGAAGGGTGGAAACCTGCTTGGAGGTGCAGTGGTGGCAGTAGTTCCCTTTCCCAAGGATTCCTTGCAGAGGAGGCCCTTGTTTCACAGGGACCAGAAGGAGTCAAACCCTCGGCCTTTCGGATTATCCTCTTTGTGCCCATGCCAAGGCCAGAGTAAGATGCCTACCACTGAAGCCGTGGAGCTCCTGTTCCGCTCTTGAGTTTTTCAATCTGCCTTTCAGGTAGAAATCGTCAAAACCGCACAACCTGAGCACTGCTGTGCTTAGAGTGATGGCAGACTGCCTAGTGCTGAAGCCCCTTTAATAGCAAGCCAACATTTTAGCCACATTGGTAAGACTTTGTTAGTTTAGTGCTGACCTGCATTTGCAATCTGATTTAGGGCAGCCTGACAATGTCTAGACACTATGACCATGACATTTCCTTCCAACAGCTGTTGGTAGGAACTTTTTTGATATTAGCTTTTTTTGTGTGCAACCAGTGATTGCCTAGCAGTAAAATATAATAGCTCTCTAATGGCCTCTGTCTGCTACTGTGCCATTGCTCATTATGAATGAGGCACTCAGGAAAAAGAACTTGGCTTCTGAATGGGAATTTATTATAGAGGGGGAGTTGGCATTTTAAAAAAAAAGCTGGTTTGGTCTATTCTATGAGGTGAAGAGGAAACACCTTCTTGGGCTGCCAGAGTTTTCTCTGAAGAGGGGTCCCTTGCAACAGCCTGGCAAGCTCCTTCCCCAGGCACAGAGGCATCCGTCTTCTTGGCCAGGCTGGCACTAGGAGGTCTTCTCCTTTTTTTCTGTGGGTTTTGCCTCAGGAAAGAGGCCTGGCTCTGCTTACACTGCTGGGGGTAATCACAGCTTGGCATTTTGGCAGGCCAGCACCCAAAGAGTTTAATATCCTGCCACCAACATTCCTGCCTCTCCGGTCTAAGCGCAGGAGAGGCCTCATATATGTGAACAGTGCCACTTTGGGAAGCACTCCTTTAGGTGTGAATGCAGCCTTGCCAGGGATTGACTTGTGTGGGCAGTCAGTCTGCAAATCAACTCTGTGCCCAGGTTATCCTCTGACCTTGAGCAGATCTCTCAACCTTCTGACACTTCTCCATTCACGTCCTTCTAGTAAAATGTGTTACATGTCTTAAAATGCTGCTGTGAAGTAGCCTGAAGTACCTGTGTGTATTGAAAATTCTGCTGTGGTCAGATTGGAGAACTCAATCTGGGCACCTCAGTGCTCTGCAGAATCACTAGGAATGAATCCACAGGAACCCCTGGGGTGAGATTTAATTGTACAGAAGGGTACTGACAGCTTGATGTAGACACCCAGTTAGAAATTAGCAACAAAAGACTGTTTACTACTGAGGATCTTTTAAATGTCAAGCCATATGGGAGGAACCCCCACAGAAATACAGTGCTGAAAGTTGAAACCATTGAGTAGCAGATTTAAAGAAAATATGCAGTTTTATTAATAAAAAAATTGAGCTACACAGTGCCCATAAATTTTAAATCCACCATTTTACTTGGATTTAAGCTTAGGCAGCTTGATACAGCTTTTTTTCTCCCTCTCCCACCTACCTACAGCAGCACTAAGAAAACAAGGGTCTTAAATGTAATAAGATGAATGATTCAACTGCTGTGGTAACTAGGAAAGCTGTTGGAGATGAAGCTTTCATGTAACACTTGGGACTCTCTGAGTTCTCTCATGTATCTGTCAATGTATTATCTGATTAATAAAGTCATGATTTGAAAAAGATACCTTCAAATGATTGCTCTCAAGAACATTAGTTGCTTTTTCTTGTACTGGTATGAAAGTCCTCCCTAATGCTATCACTCCCACTCCTTGCTACTCTCTTCAGAAAGCAATTAATCAGATTAAACATTTTTAGGAGATAAAGCTTAGCCAGTATTATAACCCAGTGGGTGTTGCTGTCTGGAGTTAATCTACCTTAGAGCAAAGCCTGGGTTTTTCTGGAGTTAAGTTTTTCTGTCTTGTTGCCTCTAGGGCATGCCATGTACCTCTGGATGGAGTGGGGAGGGTGTCCTTGATGGGAATCAGTGTCCATAGTAAGGAAAAAAAACAAAGCAGGGCACGTCAGCTACTCCAATAGCAGACTGGCTGAAGGTGCAGCTTTTCTGGCCTTTACAAGCAGAGCCAACTTCAGCCTGGTTTTGGGAAAGGACCATGTTGGTAGCAGCTCTCAGATATTCCAGTTCTGTCTGCTCCGTGTCCTGGTTTAACTCATAATTCGAAACTCCTTCCCCTCCCACTCATGTTCTCCATAAATCACCACCTCCTTTGAGTATTACTGATGCTGGAGCTGTTATTCTAGGGTCAAAAATATTGCTCTCTTTGATCCCATTATCTTATCTCCTTGTCACAGTCCAGCTAACAGTCATTTTCATCCCACCTCTCTAGGCCCTGTCAGCCCTCTTGATCCTTTCCTTTACTAGGAATTTTTGCATACTGGAGCAGAGAGACTGAGAGAAGCACAGCAGCTGTGAATCTTTGTGTGAGCATCTTCCTTCTGTCCCATTTCTGTGCTAAGACCTCTTTCACAGTGTGCCATCGGCACTGCTTCATTAAGACACTAGAGGAGAAACAAGAGGAATGAGAAGGAAATATAATGCTGTCGACAAGCTGCCCCTCCACCTGTTGACAAAATTCAGTGGAATAAATGCAAGAATTGTTTGAACTTGCAGGCAAAGTACCAGATTGTTGGATTTTTTTTAATAATTCAACAGGAGGCCCAAAGAGGTACAAGAGCGAGCAGATCAGTTTAAACTTTTGCTTCCTGCCCGAGGAATAAAATCTGGTGTGTATGGGAGAGGGGTAGATGCACGTGGACTATCAAGTCACACATTGTGATCTTGCTTTGAACTCTGTGTTTAGTGGTGGTCAGCTCCATCTGGGAGAGCACAATGACAGCACTGAAATAGAGGATGGGGTACAACAAGGGCCTGATACTGAGGTGTCGTTTTACTGAGCCAACTCATGCCAGCTTGCTCTTAAGCAATCCTGAATTATAGATGTGCTTCACTTTTGGAGGATAATTTTTGTTGTCCAAAAGGAGAAAGCTGTGGCTTTGGGAAGGGTCAGTAAGGATGGTAAAGGGTCACATGAAGGAATATGATAACTGGGAACCAGACTGCTACAAGTTAGGAGCAGAGAATTGCCATAAACTCTGTCAAACTTGCTCCTTTGAAATGCAAATAAGACCAGCGATCAAAGAACTACAGAGGTGATTTTAATGATCTCTCCAGTTGCTTCTCAAGCAGACTGATCCAAAAACTTATAATTTTCCATTGTGCTGTATGTACTTGGATTCCTTCTTACGAGGGCTAAGTAGTATTTTCCTTCCACTATCTGCTTTTCCTGCAGATCTTTTTTGATGTAAAATTACTTCTCTAGTTCAACCCAGAGATAAAGCATTGAAACAGAAGTAGTGATGAGCAGTCTATATTTGAGTAAAAATTTGCAGCCGTTCCACAGGGAATATGCTCACTGGGGATGGCTTTTGAGCCAAAGGAAGGCTTCCGAAAAACAGGAAGCTTCTGTGTAGGAAGAACTAGAAAAGTATTAATATTTCCATAATTTCATCAGAAGGCATTCACCAAATAGTCAGTGCTCCTTGCCACATGTATTTCCAGGGCTCTCAGAAGATCCCCTAACTCTGAATTCCTAATGAGACCCTACATCAAAGGGTAAAGCAATGCATCTAACTTGAGATGAGTGACTGAAGGGGAATTGTCCTAAAACTCACCCTTTTAAACTTGAAATATCTAGAGTCTAATGACTAAAAATTATGTCCCAGGCTCCATTGTCAGATTTTGGCAAGAGTAGTCTTAACATCATAAAAGTGAGAATTTGTGAGGTTTTAGATATAGAGCACGAATGGTGAGAGACATCCTGCTCAGAGGGAGGTGCTGGCACAGCCCTCTGCAGTCCAGGAGAACTCAAAGGGCCTCACTTAGGTCCATTGTTTATAGGGTCACAGGATGACTGAGTTTATTCATCCATAAATTTCCATCCTGACCACATTCAGGTCCATGAAAAACAGTCCTGGAAAAAACACATGCTATTCATGTATTAATCACATGATTGGTGTTCCAAGCTCAAATGCATTGATGCTCACTGGGTTACTCTGCCTCTTTTTGAGTTTTCTGGAGGAGTTCTTGGCCCAGCTAAAGCTCAGGCTTTATCTCCTTTGGAGCCTGTTCCACACCATTACTAGTTTGGATAAGGGGGTTGAGTGCATCCATCACACCTTCCTAGGATTTATGTCCCCTTGGTGCCCCAATTACAATTTGATGTACCCTTATGCTTACCAGATTAAGGGAAATAATTGGTAGCTGGAACCATTTGCACTTTGCATCACGCCATTGGAATTGCAGGAAAACCCAAAGCTGCACAGGTACAGTTGCACTGCTACTGAACCAAAGAATTCATAGCCTGCTGAGGCAGGAACTGGCTCAGGTTCCTGCCAGGAGAGTTCAGTTCCAGCACTGCTGTTGCCTTCCTCTCTCTCAGGACAGCTGGAACTTGGCAGCTCAGCCTGTGGACTTTTCACAGCCCTGTTACTGGGGAAACAACCCCTCTGTTGTCATTCAAAAGCTGTTGACAAAGTGTTCGACCCTTCCAATTTTTTGTCCCCACAGCTGGATTGGCATAGAAAGATGCCTGGCTTTTATCTGCCTGTCCATGCTGTTTTACAGATAGGTGTCTTAAACCTGGAGTCCATCAAAATTCCTGTGTTGACATCACTGACAAGGACATCCTAATATAGTCTGAAAGATTGCTGGGTGAAGGATCACCTTTGGGGGGTTTTCTGTGTTGTGTAAAGCCAGTAGATACACCTATGAAATACTGTAAGGCAGCTTGTGATGTAACAGATGCTAGAGATATGCTGGAAATCATACTGTCCTCTTCACACTCAATCACACCCTATAGCAGGGAAGAAAGTTGTGCTGTCATTAAAATGAATGAAAAAAAACTTTTTAAAAAAACTGTTGGTGCGTTTATGAACTTGCTTACAAACTAGTACAGCAGAGCTGATACGGAGTATCTTACTGCTGAAGTGGCATCTATGGTAGAGCTTGATCCTATGTTTTGTGGAAATCTATCACAGAAATTAATAATATAGTAAATTAAAAAAAAAAAGTTGTGTCCGAACAGATTTAACATATGTGCTAATGATTTACCCCACAACTTGCCAGCACTTAATTTAGAGTTCCGTAATGCAGAACTTCTGGTGTCCAGGTTGGTCAGTGCGTTTTGTTCAGGTCCTTTAATTTCCCCACTTCAATAGCTCCCATTTTGGACAGCATTTAATAGAGGTGATTATTAATGCTCTTGGCAACTCCTCTTCGAATGCTGAACTGTCAGTGTTCACTTAATGGTTTTGCCTTGCATAGTCTTTTCCTCTCTCACATTCCTTGGGAATAGTGAAAGGATACATGGCACATTTAGATAGTAAAAAAAAAAAGTACTTCTTTTAATATTTAAGATATGATGCTTTATTAGAGAAGCAAAGGTCTTGATCTTTTCATCTTGGAGGCTGTGAAGAAGGACTGCACAGCCTTGCTACACTCCCCTGCCTGTCCCCTGAGAATTGTGGCTACATGCCCTTTACAGTACCTTCCAAGAAGCCAGGAATTAACTTTTGATTACTTCAATTTGTACTTGTATAAAGGCTATATTCATCTACGATAAAGACTTTCTATAGAATTCTGTCAAAAAGGTCGTATTGATTTTTTACTCCACCAAAATCCCTATACTTGATGGATTTTATATTTACCCTTAAATGTCTTTCTTTCTGCATGAGGATGCCTTTCTGACCGCAAGGTAATAAAGAAAAAGAAATGGTCATGTTATTTTCACTGTGGCTTTAAAAAAGAAAGTGTGTCTTTAAAATATACGATGATGTAATTTCAACCCAGCTACAGTTTCTCTGCTTTATGGTATGCAGTGCTCTGTAAAAGCAGTCTTGGTTACTATGGAAACATGTTTGTACACATGCACTCACCTGCGCACATGAGGAGGCTAAAAAGTGCCATCTATTGGAAATGATGTATAGATCTGTCCCTTTGGCTGAAAGGAGACCTGTACGACTGCTGGAGTGCAAGAACAAAACTGTATATTAAAGACAATACTGCCACAACAACAAATGTGCATAAATTGGCTACACTTAGTCAAAAGCCATCTTCTCACATTAAAGCAACTCGATGTGAAGCCCAAGGTGAATACAGCAACAATTTGCAGTAGGTTTAGAACAGAAGCAGAACTGGATTTCCTGGTGTGAATGTCTGCAGTAGCAAAGAGCTGGCTGCCCTCTGCCAGCTTCCCTTTGACTATATATATGCGTGGTATCTTCAAAGGTATTTTTGCTTGGCCTTGCCTTTTTTTTTTTTTCCCTATGCTGTCACAGGCCACAACATCCAACGTGCTCTTGCTTGCTGCCAGTGGCTGCCTGACTGATTAATGCAAACCTGGTAGTGGCCAATAGCTGACGGTCCACCTGCAACTATGAGCTCAAGGAGCAGTGAAGAAGGGACTTATCTTCCTTGAAGATCGACAAACCTGTCAGAGACCCAAAAGAACCAATTTCAAATGCACAGGGTAAAGCTTTGACAGGAGAAAGTTGGAAAGGAGCATGAGTTAGGTGAGACACATGAGCAGGAGAGGTAACAGGGGGCATTTTCAGGCATAAATGAAATTGCATAAGTCCAAAATTCCTCATATGGAAAACTGTTTTCCTTGCTAACAAGGTTGAGAGCTTATAAGATCTACCAGTCCTAGAGCTTGCCAAATCCTGAAGCACATGCAATCACGGAGGTAGAAATGCCTAGGAAGTTACAGGTGTATAAACTCTACTGAAGAAATGCTGCTGAAGATCAGAGAAGGGGGTTTTTTTTTGTGAGCCACTTAACAATATGATTTCTTTTGTATTATTTTATGTACCCAGTGCTTTTCAATATGTCAGAGCACTGTTTGTTTGTTTCTTTCTTTTATATATATATTCTATGTCAATAGCTGGAAGAGACTTTCTAAGTGGGAAAATTAGGTCTGAATGATGCTGTATTTTGTGATGAGATGGGCCTTTCTTTTGGTTGGTCACAGTCCTGGTTTCACCTGGGATAGAATTAATTTCCTTCCTATAGCTGGCACAGTGCTGTACTTTGAGTTTAGTAAGAGAATAATGTAGATACCACACTGATGTTTTGGCTGTTGCTTGGTAGTGCTTACCCTAAGTCAAGGACTTACCAGTTCCCAATGCTCTGGCAGTGAGCAGCTGCTCAAGAAAATGGGAAGGAGCATGACCAGGACAGCTGATATGAACTGGCAAAAGGGATATTCTGTGCCATGGAGCATGGTGGATGGTGTATAAACTGGGGGGAATTGGCCAGGAGGTGCTGATTGTGGCCCAGGAACAAACTGGGCATCAGTCAGTGGGTGGTGAGTACTTGTATTGGGCATCACTAGTGTTTCTTGGGTTTTGTTCCTCTTTTTTTCCCATTATTAATATTACTTATTTATTACTTTATTTCAGTTATTAAATTGTTCTTATGTCAACCCATGAGTTTCACCTTTTATCTGCTTCTTCTGCCCAGCCACTGGCAGTGAGGAGTGAGGGAGTGGCTGTGTAGTGCTTAGTTGAAGGCTGGGGTTAAACCACGACAGACACAATGCTGAGGTGAATTTTATGTCAATAGAAACCAGACCCGATTGGACTAGGTTGCTAATATTTTCTCACTTGATGAGAATGGAATGTAATTTGAAAAGCCAAAAGAGTAATTATAGTGTAATTATCAATTGTCAATGCAAATATGTGTGTGTCTAGTGTAATTCTGCCCTTAAAGTCAGAACACTGCCCTAGATCAGACACTTGGGTTCAGTGAATGTTCTGTAATAATGCAGCTGAGCAAATTTATTGTCCTACTTAAACCTTTCAGGCAGGTTTTCTGGGTTATCTCTGCAGCTGATTTATAGCTTCAGAAGACAGAGGACAAGCAGCCCTTGGTAGTGTGCATCAGTCATCTACAATCAGGGAGAAAATATCCAAGTGCTATTTTTGCTGTCTCAATTACAAGGTTTTATAGAAATGGCCTCCCCTTCTTCAAGAGAAAGTGGGACTTGAAGAGGAAAACACCACCTTGCAAGGGCCTAGGAAAGTCAGCGAGGATATACGTGCCTCCACTAAAAGCTCCAATTGTAACGTTACTTTCTAATCAGCTGCACAGTTTTGTTTAGTGAGAATGCAAACCTTTATTACTTCAGCCAACATATGGAAGTATGAAGATACATCTACCTGTTGTTAATGCTTTGTACAAGTGGCTGGGCTGTAACTGCAGTGTGAGCAGTGCTTTTCTGCCTTGCCTGGGCTGTTTTTCCTGAGCCTTTGCAAAGTGCTGTGACAGCGGAGGAGGCGGTGCAGGGTATGTTGTATGTGACAACAGATCATCAGTGTGCTTTGTGAGCCCAACCCAATGTTTGTGTGTCTTGGGATGCTACATTGCTAGTTTGGCTGTCTAGTACCGGTGGAAATTTGCTGTTTGTTTTTTGTTATGATTTGAGGAAAAGGGTTTTCAAGGTTGTATTAGCTTCTGCATTTCAGAGGTGTTTACTACAAGAAAGGCAAGCTGCTTAGCCAAAAATTTTGCTTTGCTTTGTTTAATAAACTTAATCTTTATTTCTAGGTCCCATTAAAGCCTTTTGAATGTATGAGTAGACAGCAGTCTGTTTACCAAGAATCTATTGAATTGGTTCTGAATCTGAGAAAAAATTAATTGTGTCTGTCTTTACGCACTTTTTCCACCAGAAAACCCTCTTCTGTGGTAATAGAGAAGGTTAATTTATAAAAGGCTAATTTCTAAATTAGCACTTGTATTTATGAGTTTTTCTTCAGTTACTGAATTGTAACTCATAGAGTACTTATTTGCTGTTGTGAAGTTTGGATGATGATACAAAATTAATTTATTGATAGCAACCTTGGTCTAATTTATTACTAACCAAACATCAGGAGGAAATTCTATGTTGCATGGGATTTTCATAAGGTGTGATTAATTAATACCAATTCATCAAAGCCCAGAGTCTGTTAGTTTCAAAAGGAAATAAATTTAATTAGAGAGCAGCTGTTAATAAATTTATTTTTAGCAGGAATTTAAGCTGTGCTTGAACCTTCCAGTAACTGGAGAGAAACTGGGCTCAAACAATTTTAAGCTTTTTTTACTGGAACAAATTAGTGCTAGCACTAACTATTGAGTATTAAAACATTTTTCATACTTCAAAACACTAGTTAATGTTTCAAATTTTGGTCAGCTCAGGGGCAAAATTAGATTGGTCTGTTAACAGTTGATGCTGCAGAAACCAGTGGAGTTAGCACTGATTGGAGATGATGTGTTGTGATTCTCGCAGCTCATCCTTTTTATCCAGTGGGCTGTTACTGATATTAACATTTAGATGGGATTTATTTTGTTTCCTATCTTTCTTCCACTGTTTTTCGGGGGTTACAACTTGTGGGCTTCACAGGGCAAAGTTCACAGAATCAAATCCAAGATGCATATTGTTCAGCAACCGTTGAGAACTGATCACTAAATGTTTGGTTCTTCTGGGTTCTGGGTAATACACCACACAGCCTGCCCATTCCCAAACTCCTCTTGTTCTTTTGCATCACAAGCGAGTCTTTTTAGAGGTGAAAGGAACCCAAAGTGGCAATTGTCAGTTCCTTATTTCTAAAAATAGATAAAGTGGTAGAGTGTTTGTGCTGATGGAACAATCAGGAAAATAAATATTAAACAGGAACTTATGGATGCATGAAAGGTTTATGGATTTCTATTTCTAAATAAATCAGTAGATTTTATTCTAGTACTGCTCAGTCAGTGTTCAGAATCTAAGCACTAAATAATTCTATCACCCAGTCTGATATTTTGCAACTAACTGCTAATTAGGAAGATTTGAGCAGGACAATTAGCACCAGAAACTGGCAGGTGTTTAAAATTATCTTGAAAAATCACCTAGAAATGCCTCTCTTTAGAAGCCATTTAAGTTGCTCATTTCTGATACAAAACCTCTGCCAAGTACTTGGATCCATAGTATACCTATGCCAGGATTATGAAGCACTAGGGAGTTCTTTGTGGTGATTTAGCAATTCATTATCCTGCTGTAGATCCCTCTCAGGACATTCTCTCACTCGGTGTGAGTGCAACCTTAATCTGTTGCATTGCAGAATGGGATGGATTCACACCACTGACCACCGGCTGGGATAGAAGGTGATTTGCAAAAGCCGTGTGAGGGAAATCTGGTGTCAGGTTCCAGGACGCTTGACATCTGGAACTTTCTGTGGGGTGGGCCACACAAACAGCAGCAAACCAACTTTCCTTGGGAGTGATGGTGGTTATATTCACCTGTCTAATTTAGCCCGGTAGCAGATTAGAGGTGCAAATAAAGCCAGTTCCGTGCCTCACCCATGGATCCAGTAACCTCACAGCTAAGGCTTTTTACTGCTTTGGTGCTCGGGTTTGTCTTTGTTCATAGTCTGAGAAATGTTTCCCTCCATGGAGTAATGTCTGGAACCAGAAATAGAGGAGCTTGCTTTGGTTCTGAAAGCAAGGCTGCTATGTTAATGCAGTGCTCTGCTGCTCAGATGGGTTAATTAGCTGGGTTATTTGGCCCCTGGTGAGTGAGCTCATTTAGACAGGAGCTCGGGGCATTGCAAGTAGTTTGGAATTGCTGTTCAGAAATTCCTGAATAACTCACATCATGTATACACACTTCTATTTCATAATTTTTGCTCTTCATGCCAGTTTGATTTAATTCAATCTGTTTCCTTAATTATACCAGAATAAGATATTCTGCAGTAAAATTTCCAAACATGGATTACTTTAGGAACAGCTGTTGTATTTTACACTTACATCCTATGTTATTCTATTTCAGCTTTCAAATGTAGATCACCCCTACCATATAAAAATTAAGACATTTTGAAAGGCAAAAATTTTCAATTAACTATCAAAATGATCAATAATTTTGACATCTACATTAAGAATATGAGTAGAAATAGTTATATGAGACTATTATTCCTAACAGATGATTAATGAAAACATGGGTTTAGAAGTAAACTGTATAGAGTTCAGCATTTAAGCTAAAAACACAGAAGAAACAGCTGATTCCTGGCAAGTGCTAGATTTGTTAGTCACCCTAAATTATGGATCAAAATCCAACCACCTGCAACCAACAGTGATGGGCAAATCAGTTAATAACATTTAACATCAGCCCACTGAAAAATTTAGAATCGTATTATTTCTGATAAGGTTTGTCACGAAAAACATCAATACCTCCTCCCCATAAGAAGAAGCTGTGAAATTCAGCCCTGCCTCTATTTGCAACTCCTAGCACAAGGTATGAGTGTGGGCTATGATGTATAAAGACATTATATCTGGCAGAGAAATTTTGGTCCAGAAATCATTGAAGACTGGGAGAGTATATAAATATCACTCTTTATTGTCCGTCTTCTGGCATGCAGCCAGAGGTGTGTGATATTGTCCATCACTGAAAATTGAACACCAGACTAAATGTACCTTTGGTTTGTTATGTTATACAATTCTTATAGTTGTGGGTGAGCTGGAGTAAGGAGTGATTTAAAAGTATATTTCAGATAGTGAGTACAGAAAATTAAGAACAATCGTGCAGTGGCAAAACAAGAAGCTAAAGGCGAAACAATGCAAGTGCCACCACAGTGCACTTGCAACTTTGGACGGGATTTGCAAAGTGGATTTTGCTGGCTGCCTTGTTTTCTCAAATAAAATTGGAAACCTTTTCTGAAGTTCCAGATATACGATTCAAGATAAAGGACAGTAGGTTAAAACAGAGTTTGCAGTTTATGTGCTTGTACCACAGGCAGCACTTTAATTGCTGTGATACCCACAGAGAGTACAAATCTAAAACAAGGTGCCAGCTCTGCCCCTGACAGCCAACAGAAGGTGCAGCAGAGAGCATGTGATTGTGTTCAGCCTTGTCCATAGAGCTGAGGCAGTAAAAGATTTCCTTTGTACAAATTAAGTCAAATGTTTATCTACAGAAGTGTGGTAATACAACCTTGAGTTAAGAACTGCACTGGGACTGTGTTAAATTTCTAACAACTTCACCTGGGTACCCCTGAGCAAGTTGATGAGATGGTTTTCTATCTGAGGTTGTTTTTTTCAAATCCAGCCTGAACCCCTCTTACTTTGAGGGGTTTTCGGGGCGGATTTTTTGGTGGTGTTTTTGTTTGTTTGTTTTTGTTTTGTGGGGGTTTTTTTGCAAACACAAGGATGGATGCACTTACTAATGTAAAGTCATCAAAAGGATGACTTCCTCTTGGTTTGTGCTTTGGAAAACAGCTAGCATGATAGGGCTCCATCTCAGCTGCTGTTTCTGGATTCCTAATTACTGTGAAGTAATACTGTGGGTAATGTATTACCACCTGTAGCAGAAACAAATCTCTTCTTTGTCAAGCAGAAAGGTATTTAGCAGACGGCTCTTTTCGCCATTGGCCTGAGAGATGACCCAGCACATACTCTAGAATAATGTGTTCACAGTGTACAGGAGACCTCTTTAAACAGAGGTGGGGTGGTCCAAGTGGCACACAAACAATTACACTTGCAGAGCTCTCAGAGCACTACAACCAGCTCTGTTGTCAGGAATCCACTCTTAATTTACTTCCCTCATTTTTGGTGTCTGTCTCTGCTCCTAACTCACGGCCAGTTTCCATTTTCTGCTGTGCCCTGTAAGTTCATTTGGCAAAACCTCTGTCTCAGCTTTGGTTGACTTGAACATGAAGCACTCATGTTTTTGCTGCTGAGCCCCACATAGTTCAGGGGTGGAAGTGTGCATTAATAATATTTTTTGTATCAGGTCAATGAGGGCTAATGGCCCCTGGAGTCAGTTCCTGATACTGTCTAGTTAAAATACACCAAGCAACCATTTGCTCTCACACTGTGTCCTATGAACCTTTCTAGTTTATTACATATGTGACTCAAATTATGCCAATATTTTTCCATAACACTATATGGAGAAAACATGCACAGAAAAAGCTCGAGTCTTTGCCCTCATTCAACAGGCAGAAAAACCAAAGCACCCTGTTTTCTGAGCCTGGACATTGCAGTTCAGCCACTAAGCTACAAATACAGCAGCAAAAGAAGGCCGAGAGAGATCAGCACAACATTTTTGCTCAGAACTTGTTGCACGTTGCTAAGACACCTTTGCAGTGGCAAAGCCATAACAGTTGAAAATACCTTTTATATATTTTGTTGCTTTTTTGAAGAATTGTGCTGCTCTGACGCAAAAGGCCCCCAGGCAAATGCTAAGGTTAAAACTGGGTAAGGAACCTCACTTCAGTATTGTCTCTGATGCTTTTTCTAAGAGTAACTTTCTTTCAGTGAAACATGTACCCAGCTGCTTGTGGATTAATGCTTGGCTGGAGCCTCTGCCAGCTCCCAGGTGCAGAGTGAACTCCCAGGTCCACTCTCACAGCTGTGTCCAGCAGCTCGCTACTATTAGGCTGGGAAAAACAACCAGGGAGCACTGCCTTCTGCTTTGCCTTCATGCACCAGCATTGAAACAGGATGTGAGAGGCCAGGGGGAGAACTCACATAAAATGAGCAAATCAGCCCTTCCCAGGCTGGGGAACCTGCTGATGGCAGGAGCCTGGCACAGAGGCTTTATGAGACAGTTTTTCTGCGGAACAGCTTCATAAAGCATTTTTGTCAGTGATGTGCTTGTGCACCAAATAGCCTTTCTGTAGAAGGAATGAGATTTTACACTTGATAATACACATCCTTAATTGTTAGCACTTAGAAAGATTTTTCTTTCTAAAAAGAAAAATATATTTTTTTAGGCAATTCAGGCATTGACAGTGGTGTGCCAGTGGTCTTTGGCCTCCTTCATAAATACATAGGATCTGGGACAAGCTGCTGAGTGGAAGAATCAAAGTTAAGCCTATAACTAAATGAGCCCAAATATAATGCAAATTGTGCACTTGCAATTAGCAAAGGCAGTTTAGATTGAACAGAAACAAGTACAAAAGAAAACAAGTATGTTGTCAGAGGAAAAAAAGACCTCAAAACCTCAAAAAACAAGCCATAACATAATTGTCAACCTCATACGTGCACAAAACCAAGCCCGTATGAAATCATATAGACAGCACAGCATGTGTGAGCCCTGGGCAAACGCACAGGTGGTTGGATAACTATACCAGGAGCCTGCTGGTAGAAATTAGCATGTACTGCTTCTTTCCTGACTGGCTGGAAATATTCTTCCAGTTGGAAATGATTTAACAGTCTTCAGTTTGCCCAGGGTTACCCACTGAGTCCTACAGAGTGGATGGCCTCAGCATTTGGGGCTTAGATGGTTAAGAGAGACAAATTATGAGATGCTTTCCACAAAAACCAATGTAGCCAAGCATTTACACAGTGCCCTTTTTTTCTGGGTCAGCCAAAGAAGCCAGCATGCCTCAGAGATGGGCTTGGCGATCCGTAGTCCCTGCGAGGAACTGAGAAAGGGAAAGCTGTGCAAGGCAGCGTGATCGTGTTAGATCCGTCACTGTCGAAGCCCAGATGGCTGTGAGATACTGTGCTATGAAATGACTCCAGAAAGCTCTACTATACCTCTCTCCTGGCAGGCCATAAGTCATTTTCTTCTTGTCCATTAATGTTTCTTGAGAGAACCAGTCATTGCACAGCATTGAAGGTCTCTTGAGAAGCACTAAGAGGTTTCCAGTTCTGTTGGCTCAAGTCCCCCAGAAGTTAAAAGTACTCCTGAGTTCAGATGATTCTCTGCAGTTTAGGCTGTTCTGAGGATAATGACCTTTGGCTGGACATCACACACCTCAATATCATCAGGCTACCAATCATTTCTTGATTTAAGGGAGCTAATGGTACTGATAGGCCAGAAGATTAATTTAGTTAATTCTTTTTTATATTACATTGACAACTAGAAACACAAAAAAGAGCTGGTCATGTTGTACTTGACGCCATTTATCAGTGTAGTAAGAGCCTATCTCTGTCTCAGATTTATATTCTCATCAAAAACAGAATCAGAAAAGGGCAGAAGTAGAAATGAAAGTCGAATAAGCTGAAGTGGCTCCCCAAGGTCGTGCAGCAGACTGCTGGCAAAGAGGATGTCTCCTGCTTTCCAGCCTCATGCTGTGCCTGCAGATGTATGCCACTGACACCTCTGAAAGGGATAGTGAAGCAGCAGTAGCCAAAAGCCTGAGGCAGTTTGATAACCAAGCATAGCCTCTCTCTGCCCTGCAGTTAGCCTGTTGCCTGCTTATCCCCTTGAAGACTAATGGGAGGGAGAGCAAGCAGTCTATAAAGCAAGGCAGCCACTGACTTCTGAGGCGTGATGTAGGAGTGTGTGGTTCAGAGCTCGTCACGGCAGCCAAAGGTTTGGGGTGATTTTTCTTGCTATGCATGCAGAAGGTTTGGCCGGGATGGGGCAGAAGGCTGGAACTAGCAGATAAACAGCACCAGAGATAAATTTGTAATGAGCACTTGTAGCTGTACTATGATTATTTTTCATTCCCTCAGTATTTATTATTCTGTTGAGCTGTGCTGCAGGGGCTTGGCTCTGGAGGTGTGTGGCAGTGAACTAATATTAAGTCTGTCAAAGTGGGAAATCTGAACTGTAAAAGAGCTAAATCTATTTTTATATGGTTCAGGAGTGTACTGGAGGAAAAATAGATGGGGTAAAATCTACTTCATTTACTTCATTTTAGGCTGAATTCAAACAGAAAGATTTAGAAAGCATCCAAAAATGTGGATTGTCAGATCAATACAAACTAATAAAGGCTAGCAGACAATTACAGCAGGAATAGCAATAACATTTCTGGCCTAAGTGGTAAGCGAAAACAGATTCCTCTCAGTAGCTCTACTTGAAGAAATAATCCATTTCTAATTAAAGAGAGCTGGAATAGAAGTGTGGGATGTTATGGCAAATATCCATAGCTGAGGCATCATTAGACTTACAGCCTGAGTGGGTAATACTAAAGAAACTTTCTATCTCTAAACTCTATGAGTTACACAACTAGAATATAAAATGTGCCTTTGGACAAGTGTACGTGTGGACTGTAATCCATACCAAACTCTAAATAAGGTTGCATGCTCAGCTTCATCATTAGCTTTTCCTAACTTGAGTCCTCAAGTGTTCAAATTGGACCATGAATTAAGGGGTCAGGAGAGGGAAAATGACATTTTAGCATCCAGATCTTATAAACAGAGCCTCATGAACAGAAACCAAGCTTGTAAATTAGCCAGGCCCAAACCATCAGGATTGATGGTCCCTTTGCATTATCTTTGGTAACCGAGGATCCCAGGACATAATCTTGGACTGAAGTAATTACATGAACTTCTTTGGGAAATCAGGGAAACTAAGGCTCTAAGTGATATTAAGGAAGTTGTGTATATTATTGCTTCTGGCCTGACAAATTCATGTTTATATTTTCTGACTCTTTTTTAGTCACTGCTTTCATGACTGAATACCTCCCCAGGGCTTGTTGTGAGGTAAACCAGACTTTTGCAATCTAATGCAACTAGCAGATGAATCAGTCTCAAGCAAAATCATAGTGCTTTCTACCTTAGTAGACTGTTTAGTATTTGATCCTGAAGTATTTCACAGTATATGCAATAGATTTCAGTGTTATCTCTTGCTGCTGCTCTTAGCACAGTACTCTGAGATTAATTTTGTTGTGGTTCAGAGGCTCTCTCAACTCTGTTCCCTCTGAGGCAAACAGGTACAGGTGCATTTACTTTGGCAGATTTTGGTCCTTGGTCAAGCAGATTAAATACTAGAGGGTCATTCTGACACTTGCCTTTGAGTAGGACATTAGCGTGTGTGTGTGTGTGTGTTCCGTAGGTCTCCCTGGGAAGAAGCAGGCTCAGTGACATGGTAAAGCTGCTTCTGCAACAAAGTAATATTCAGATACAGTAAAAAGGTCAAGAGCTGACCTTAAGGAGCTATTCAGCATGAAGAAAGCTGAAAATATCAGGCCTACAGAAAGAAAAGTCTGTTTTATTGGAACTAGAGCTGTGACACTGAGTGCTTTCCAAGCCTTTCTTGGAGTGTTCTGTGGCCAAATTAAGCAGGGAGTGCTTTCCCATTTCTTCCCTGGTGATGGGCACTCAGTCTGTGACAAGCCTTACATTGTTTCTCACGGCAAAGTTCAGCAGGGCTCTTGTGGAGCTGGCCAGCACCTGAAGTCCTCTCTCTTGCCGCGTTTCCCACCCCTCTGCTCACCAAAGGAAGCTGGCTGTTTCTAGCAGTAGTTGTCATGTGGTGAGAGCAGACTAAACAGATGGCTGGGAGACAGAAAGACAATCACTGAGTGTAGGAATCTCCTGAATTATCAAGTCGTGTCCCTGGCCCTAACAGGCAAGCCTGACACATCATCCTTTTCACAAACCAGCTAAACACCACATTAAGACACATAAGTGGCTCTTTACCCTCTCCACTTGGAACACTGTTTCATAACTCCACAATTCTAGTAGCTAGAAATTAACTAATTCCCGGGTTAAATGTATTCCTGGTCACTTTATATCCATATGCTCCTTTCTGATATTTTTAAGCCCACCAATTCAATTTTATTTTTTCCCTGCCAAGGAAAATTCAAAATGCATAAGATGTAGTAAAGGAGGCTAAGACTGGACCTCTTCTGTTCTACTTGTCCTAATTGTTATGTGATGTGGTGGAACAAATAGCATGGATGAAAGAGTATAATGTGAGCTGATTGACAAAGACTTCTGATTAATTGAAGCTCTCACCATATTAGTTGCTTCACAGTGTGTTAAAAGTATCTTTTAAAAGGTATTTGTTGCCCCTGGATTGTCCTGTTGGATATTAAAATATCACTGCTGGTCATTTCCAGTTTCTTTCTGGAAGACCATTTGGATACCCCTGAGCACGTGCATTATGATCTCCTAACTGATGTACTGAACTTTTATTCTCTTTCTATTGTCTGCTATTTGTTGGAATTAACTAAATGCTTAAAACTACATATTTTGATTATATACCTTGGAAGCCTTTCCTTTCTTTTTTGTCCTTCAGCCTCCTGAGTAGATCACTATGGCCTTTAACAGGTTTCCCACAGTTTTCAAATTTTCAAGAACTGAATTTGTAAAACAGAACTAAATGAAGGTAAATGAAGGAAAACACCCCCCCCCCCAAAAAAAAGAACAATTAGCACTATTTTCAAAGAGTAAAGACAGTCAAACATACAAGTTGACTTATTTTGTACATTCCATTATATAATGCATATGTTATTTTAGTCTGTTTATAAACACATCACAGATCTCATCTATCATAGCAATGGGTCGCTGCTCCATACATTGCATTTAACTCTTGAAGCTTTTCCCTCCTCCACAGTCAACAGAGCAGGAACAAATTAAGTATTTTTTGTCTTTAGGAGCTTCAGTAGAAGAGGGGTAGTTCTAATTTAATTAATCTCAGGTGACATTAAGATAGGAAGAGTGATTTGGCGAAACACTCCTTGTTTACTTGCTTTGCTGATGGTAACAAAAGCTGTAAAAGAGTCTGGTTCTGTTCTCGCTCGCCTGGCTACAGGGGGATGAAATCAGTGGAAGTAATTGTGGTATAAATAAAGAGAGTTGGCATGGAGTAGGGATGGCTCTTACTGAAGATCCTCTACGGGGACTTTAACCATTGATTCTGTGGGATGGCATCTGCTTCTGTAGCTCAGCAGAGACGAAACTACTGGGGCAGAGCAAGGGCCACCATAGTGCAGGGATTCAGCACACACTTGCTCGAATGGTTCAAGCTAAATTAAGTGACTGCAATTCCTCTAGTACAAGGACTTTGCAGCCCAGTGCGACTGGGAATTTGCACAGGACATCTACCCTTACCCCAGCACTTGCTGAAGGAATTATTGTCCTGCTGTGTACTGCCTGAGCCCTAAGGAAATAAATGCCTGAGGAATACACTGAGTGCACCCAGCATTAGGAGAGATGTAAGTACAGCCAGAGTGAATTCCTGTAAATTTAATCTTCCAATATGCTTGTCAAACATGTTCAGGGACTTACTGACATGTATTTAATAAGATCTGGGAAAAATGTTTCTCAATGTTAGGACTAAAACTAAGACAACTGTGGAGGAGTATATAATTTCATAGCAGGCAACAGTTTCCTGGCAAATATAGCACAGTGCTTAAAGGCTTGCTTTTTGCCTTTCAAAGCAGTTAAAGTCTCCTACCTTAGTTTTTTGCTAACTAAAAGTAGTGAAAACATTCTAAATGTGAGATATTTCCCTACAATTCTGAGTAAGGGACAGAGATAAACAGAGTAGGTCATTTACTGACAGCTCAGTCTCCTTTTGCTTTTTATCTGCTTGCTTGCATGCCTGCATCAACGTGACAGGCAAAGTAAAATCCTATTTTGGTACAGCTCAAGATCTGTGGGTGCATGAACACATTGTGAATAGAGCCATGAATATTTTTAAAAAATGATACTCAAAAATTGCAACTTCTGTGGCCATGTTTATTGCCCTAAATTATTTCTGGAATCTGCAGGCAGAGAGCAAACACTTTGATTTAGACGCCTGTTTTGCCTTCACTGTCTGATTAAAAAAACTGCAGCCCTGTAGGCAGGGGAAGACAGAGGCATTGCTGCCTGTGCTCACCCTGAGCCCACTCACGTGGTACCACAGCAGCGGGGAACATAAAGAGGCTTTAGGAAATGGGCTGTGTTTTGGGCTGTGTGGCCATGGCCCTGAGGCAGCTGCTGCCCGGCAGATGTGGGCTCTGGCCAGGCTGCTCAGTGGCTCTGCAGAACTGGCAGCCTGGTGCCCATCAGGAACAGCCATGGCAGTTATTACAGCAAGGAAAGCCCAGTGTTTGTGTTCCCTTGGACTTCAGGCATTTATTCTCTCCTGCCTTTTTTCCAGCACTCAGTAGAGACTTGTGGCTCTGTCATTAGCCAAGGGTGTGCTGCCTCGATTCCTGAGCAGGGACCAGTGGGAGCAATGGGAAGTCAGCCCCGTGTGGGGGAGGGCTAGGGTCTCATGCTGACACAACGGGAGGGCGCATTTGGCATCAAGGAGCCCTCCCCACTTCAGGGAACTCATTTCGGGTTCTGCTCTGCATCCTGTGGTTGGCTCCCACAGGGAAGTGGAACCATCAAACCAAAACTGGCTCACCCTGTATCCTTGGTAGGCCTGCTCCAACAGTCAGTGCAAAACTTTGGCACAAGCATTTGCAGAAGATATTTTGCTTTAGTTATTGCCACTGTTTCTTTTAGATGTCTAGCTTTGAGCAAGGTTTTAGTGTACATCAAACATTTGTGAAGTGAAACTCAAATCCCAATGTTGTGTTTCCATCATTTCTGATCTGTTTTACCCTTCACTCTTGTGATGCCTCCTAGGTGTTTTTTTCACTCCAGTCATTTGACTGTGTGAGTGAGAAAACTCAGTGACATTTTCAATTAATATTGCTAACTGAATCCAGCTCATGACTAAGTGCCACTTTTTTTAAAAAGTTACTACAGTTTTAGCTGAACATTTACGAAAATACATTTATGTTGTTGTTGAATCTAGTAATGATCTCATTTGAGAAACACAAACCTCTGAAATACAGAATATAAGCAGTCATTTCAAAGTTGAGTGTATTACTCATGGAGGGTGCTATTTCATGACTACTTCTGCCTGAGTGTCCTTCATCCCTCTGGGAACCATCAAACAAGTCACTCAAAGTTTTAGTCTCAAGAGGGGAAGCTCATGGTGATTTCATACAAACTCCCCACACGGCATCCAGAAAGCTCTTAGTAGTGATAAACATCAGTGTGTTTCACCAAACTATATTTAATTAATTTTTGTTATGTTTATCTTTATTCTAACTGAACATTTGCATAGATAAATAATGAGACAAAGAGAAAAGCTCCTATTTTTTCGGTTTTTCTTTGTACAAAGTAGGCATCATAAGTTGGCATAGGTCAGTGTGATGGGTTTTGTTTTGTAATGTGAATGTATTTTTAAGTGTGCTTAAATTCATAAAGTTAGATCAAAAAAATACTAACTATATTCTACATGGAGAAGCTGTTGGACAATAAAGAATCAGAAAGAGCTTTTATGAGGGTGCAGAAAGTCTTGCTGGCTGCTGCTTGTTGAACTTGATGGGTGATTTCATGCTGAGTGAGCTACAGCCCACGAAAATCTCGTTCCACTTGTTTCAATTCAGCAGCGAAGGTGAGATAGAGCTCTCTGCAGGAGCAGTACAGTATCATTACTCTGTAATAATCCATCATGGTCCAGTCATTGCTCCAGTAAAGCCACTGTTGAAAGGGAGGTTCAACAGCCTGTGTTTGCCTGGGAAAGCAAACATCAAGGAAACTCCTGATCTTGTCCTATAAATTTTAGATCCCCTGGTTCATTTTAAAAGTTATGTTGTAAAGATTGGAAGTTCTAGTAACCATACTTCAAAATGTAACAGGTCTTTGTTAATTATCTGTGAAAGCAATCACACTGTATCTGCTTTCCCTTGCCAAAAGCATTGGACAGCAGCTCTTCTGTGTCTTTTGTTTAATTAAGGTTGCTGAGAAACCTTTTCCTGCTGAGAGCGATAGGTAAATTTACACTGTTTACACTGAGTTGCTCCAGTAGGGTGCTAGAAATGTGAGTTTAATTGGTGCTGAGGTCCTTGCAGGACAAAATCCTGATAGTAGTAATAGTTACCAGTGGCCCATTCTGATAATGTCAGGTGTACTGACTTTATCTCTACCAGATAGTTGGCTTACTGAATGAATCCCAGATGTCACTGTGCATCTTTATACGAGAATGAGAAGAAATTGGTGTGAATGCTTTCCAGGCCAGTTATGGGTAAGCAGAGTAGATGATTTTTCTTTTGCATTTTCACCATCTAGAGACGCTCATATCACTTGCAGAGAGACAAAGGAAATGGAAAACCTTGTTATTCTTGTGTTAGAACTGCTTATCTTGGGTGCAGCTCTTGGAAATGCAATGTGGCACCAAAAATGCATATTAAACCCTATTTGCTGCCAGTGTCCCCCAGCACAGTCACACACCCCTCTTTTGGGGAGCAGTTCCTGCTGCCACAGAGGCAAGATATCTGCCTGTGGTGGTGATGGGGTGTCCAGTTCAGGCTGAACCAATCCACCTGGCTCCTAAATGTTGTCCCCCCTCAGTAGTGCCTGCTGGGGCAATGAGTGGCACCGCTTTGCCGCGGGGTACCCCTGCTATCCTGCCCCACAGGCTGTGGGAGGGGTGGCACCCTGAGGGGCTGGAGGCTCAGGGACACCCCCATGGTGGCTGGGGAGGGTTGTATTTTTCAGACTGTGCCAAAGCCAGGGTGGCAGTGAGAGCACGGGGTCTGAAAGGCCACATGGGGCACAGCTGGGGTGGTGCCTGCAAGGAAGGCACGAGGCTCAGACAGAGGGGAGTGCAGGAGCAGCTAGGAGTCTTTTGTAAACCCATCACCCTACTCATTATGTCACAGAAAAATAAACTGTTAGAGGGAGCAAAAAGCAGCATGCTCAAACTCTCCTCCCTGCTGTGTGAGTGTAGCCTAGCATTGACTTTTTAAGTGGAGGCTTTCCCAGTAAAATGAAGTTTCTTGAACTCCAAGGCAAGCAAATGGAAAAGCCTCGAAGGGCACATTGTATGTCCTTGCCGGTACCCTGCTGCCCATGAAGCTTTCCCTCTGCCTGCACTTAACCTTGGGGATGAAATGCCAGTTGAACTTTCTGAAAAAGAATGTAAAAACATTTTAATCTATATCATATCCCTACTTAGGTACCCCTCCTGTGGGTGTTGGGGACCCAGTGGTTTGTTGTGCAGAATTGACACAAAGCCCTCTGGTTCGGCATTGGGGTCACTGGTGACAGTCACAGGCTGTTAGGAAAGACAAAATCAGTTTATCCTCTTAATAACTCTTGTCTTGAATACTTAACAACTGGTTAAAAGAGAAAAAAAGCTTAAATGCACCATCCAGACTAAGGCTTACAGACAAAACTGCTAAAGAATCTCCAGTGTAGTATTTGACAAAATGTATGAGTTTAAAGTACAGTAATTGATTATACTGCAAATAACATCATGTTTATACCAGTGAGGACTTTTAAGGATCACTCTTTGCTTGACTTCAGCAGATATATGCCTTGTTAATCTCTGCCTGAGGTAGGGGAAACTTCAATCATTGTTGTCCCACTGTGTTATAAATGATATTAAAACAAGGTAGGCATTATGGCAAACAGGTTTTTTTCTGTGTAAAATGAATACAAAAAATAGCTCTGTCTTCTTAAAAAACCTTGCCATTTTTCCAGTGCGAATTAAAAATGAGAAAGGTGTCGTTCTGTAAGTGACTTGCATCCACCATATCTGAACTGGGCAGAAGTAAGTTTCAAATGGAAAGTAAGGAATTCGTCCCAGAGTACACATAGCATTTTTAAATTACCTTTTTGATCACATGCAGCGTAAGTTCTACATTTCAAAGGAACTGCATAGAATTTCATGAGGCATCTGTGCGGACATGCAATAAGAACCAGTATTAATTGAAACTGACTTTCTTCAGGAACAGAGGGGTGTGTTTCTGTCCCTTACTGGCCTTGTCATGCATTTTGGCACCAGAGCAAAGCATGAGATGACTTTCTGGTTGTTACAGCTTCTATAAGTTCATTCTGTTTTCATCTGTTAATAAAGAAGATGAGAATATCTTGCCTGGAACACAAACACCCCCAAACCTTCTGGACGTATACATACATGGTTATCTTTTATGAGATGTTTCCCCTCTGGAGTCTGTAAAACCGTGACATGAAAGGCAGTGGCAGCTGTCGCTTTGGTTGCCATAGGTTATGCCCCCCTCGTGGCTTCCCTGGTTTCTGTCCCCCTGAGCCCCCTTGAAAGCCTTGACTGAAACTACAAAGCTTTGCCACATGCAAGGCAGACAACAAAAAGGTTACGCTGGAGAGAAGACTGATGATGGAGGTGGGGGGGAAGAGGGATGTGGAGGGAGCTTCACACCAGCTGCTCCCTCCTCCCCAGGTGACTCCTGGCCCTGCCACCCCTGGATCTCATTTTCAGTTAGCTTCTGGAACTCTTCATGGGCACTTGCACTACCTGATATGCACTGGCCTTTGTGGGGAGCAAGAGAGGAGATTTCAGGCTCCCGATGGTATGGTTTTATTGCAGCCATAAGCAAAACAGTATGAGTAAAAAGAAATGGAGAAGAAGTATAATAAATTAAGGTAGTATTTCACAATAGCCTGCTATCAGCTAAAGATCCTGGCCCTGTTTATGATAACATTTATGTTTTTAGGCTTCTGATTTTTGAAGAAATCACCACAGTATTTGAACAGCTCAATCTTTGTATTGCTATGGAATCGCAGAACAGTAAGCAGGCAGTATTATTGGAATAAATGTATGTTGGCAGCTATTAGTCCAGAGAATTATTATGTATGCAAATCTGAACAGCCCAATGTATTGGCTCCAGAGGCAAAATCCCTATGCATTAGTCTCTCTAAGCAGTGATGACATGATCAAATGTTATGGATAGGTTATTAACCAGGCTATCTGACCCATAAATTATACTCTGGAAGTGCTTGATATTAGCCACAACAGTTTGGCAGCAGATTGCATAAATTAGCTGTGTATGTTCAGCCATTCTCACACTGCTTACAAGCAGGGCATGGGGAACTCCTTGGGTTGCTTCACTACTGCCTCCTTTTTTAAAAAGCTTCAAAGCAAGCATTATTTTTCTCAGAGTTCCTTTCAAAACAGCGTTATTGGCCACTCAGGCTCTGGGCTTTTAATGAGGTACAACAGCAGTCACACTTCTGTGGCAGCACCATTTGCACCTTCAGTCCTTGGTAGCAGGGGGAGAAGCCAAACCTGCCTTTGAGGATGCCCCTTCGGATTTCTGCAGAGCATAAGGCTGTGGGCACCTGTAGCAAGCAGCAGCCTCCCTCGAGCTAGCTGCCCTGGGAAGCTCTGTCCTGGCAGTCTGCATTCAGAGTTTATTGACTGAATATCTTGCTGGCAGTCATGCAATGATAAGCAGGTACTTAGCATTCAAAATCCTGTACAGGTTGTGAGTTGCTAACAGGAAAGCAAATGGGGACTCAGCCTTTCAGGAACCAAATCTGTTTGTCCCAAAAGCAGTTTCTTTGCTACATTTTCCTATCAAATTTGCTACTCCTGGATATTACAGTTTTCGCAGGCTTGAGTCCTGACACCTCTCTTGGCAGAATGGAGCAAATCACTCACTTTGCATTTCCAGAACAACAAACACGGCAGGGTAGTTGTTAGATTTGTGCATTGATCTTTGCTCATTGGTGGGAAAACCATGACCCTTTAGCTTTAAGATATATATTTCTACATTCTCTAGTCTGCAGAATGAAAGATAAAGAATGCAAGGGAGTACAGATGGAGTAGAGAGTCAATACAGGGTACAGTCAGATTTTGATAAATTTATTTGTATTATCTTGGGGGACTTTTCTGGTTTCTGCATGGGACAAGGCATGCTTTGACTGTGCAAAACATTGAATTTCTGAGCTGTTTGTGGAAGGATACATGGCTAGATAGCCTTAAGGAGAGTGACTTTTTCAGATTTGAAAGGTTTTGGCACTTCTGATATTAGGGGCTCTTTAGAAAAAATAAATGGGAATGTTACCTTAGCAGCTAAGGCAGCATCACACAGAAATGTTTGTAGTTTCACCCTACCCAGACATTGCCAGGGGGTGAGTAGGGAGGTGTTTGAGGCGTTTGGCGATGCAGGGCGTTAGACGGGGCGGGCACAGGGCCGTGTAGCAGGGAGGCAGCAGTCGGGGAGCACCAGGACACCCCTCCATGCACAGCCCTCGCAGAGCAGGCACAGCACCACCGCCTCTGGGCAGGCTCTGAGCAGCTGCAGCCTGCCTTGCAGGGTTTAGCAGGGGAGAGAGCTGGTGTGAGATGAGGCACAGGGAGGCAGAGGCCAAGTATGGATTTTCACACAGGATATGTGGGACTTGACATACTCGCCTTGTCTCTGGGCACCTGAGCAGTGCTTGGCACAGTTACTGCAGCCCTGCAGCAGGATCACTGAGGCTGCAGATGAGGCACAACTGCTGCTTATCTAACCAATGCCAGCCGAACCAGGGTGCACACACATCCCACGCCTCTTCAGCAACCCTGACTAGCACAGAGAGATGCTCCCCACAGAGCACGGTGTAAGTCTGGCCTCTTTTTTCAAATCCAATTATAAAACTGTATTATAAACCTCTGACAAGCCATATTATTGTTAGCAAAAGTCTTCAGGTACTTCTAACACCAATTCATTTACCAGCATGCAGCTGCTAAGTGGGCATGCAGCCTGTTGTTTCCCCCGTGGGCCCCAGCAGGAATATCTGAAATAGGTACTGAGTGGGCAGCAGCACAGTTTGCAGCCACCGGAGCGCACAGCCCGACCGGGAGGGGCTCAGCAGGCTCACACTGCTGCCTGCAGACACGGCTCTCTGGGGACATAATTACATCACCGTCAGCAGGGAGCAGGATAACAATCCTGCTGTGGCAGCAGAGGTAATAAACGACAGCAGCCGTCTACCTCAGCGGGGATAAAAGATAAGAAAAAACTGACAGACAAAAGTGGAAGAAATTCCCTTCTGTGCTAATTCCTGCACCAGTCCAAGGAAGACTCTTGACCACTGCTGGCTCTAATCACACCTACAAATTTCTTCTTAGCAAGAAACTCTTGCTTAGCTCTTCTTGCCACCAGATTTGCTACAGTCTCTCTTTTCCATTTCTAAGGTTTCTATCCTAAGGGTCTACTCCGTCAGGGCCTGCCACACATCCCTCCTTTCCCTTTTGGTCCTCCCAAGAATAGAAGCAGCCCATCTACAGTTTCTCTTTGATTTGAATGACTTGTCCCAGGATAGGAACCATTTCTGAGTCCTTAGCCTTCAGCAAATCTTTTATACTATGTATCTAAAATACTGTCTATATAATGTGTAGTCTGATTGAGGACAGCAGAGCTAATGCTCTGCTTCAGATTAATTAAGCACATTTAGATGCCTCAATGAATGAGTTTCTAAAGAGAGAATGTTTCTACAAACTTATTTCCACCTGTCATCTCCATTCCGTGGTCATTGATTTCTGTTGCAGTCTGAGACACTACAGCACTGCAGTAGACACTTTTTTTTTTCTGCCCGTGAAGCCGCATACTGGACATTTCTTGTACATTTTGTGTGTCTCTGTCACCTCACTCACCTTTCCATGTAACCGAGAAAGACACTTGATTTGTTTTTAAACCAATGTTGCCCTCCAGTGGACAAAGAAACACATGCAAGCACCTTCACTTTTTTGGAAAACAGAGGGTCTGCAAGAGAGTTTTCAGCCTTTATTTTCACTGAGTGGAGCTACGGCAGTGAAGTTGTGAGGGGCAATTGAGCTGAGGATGGGGGCTGTATCAAGGCCCAAAGTTTTATGTGAGCACTGAGACAAAGCATAGAGCCAAGGTTTAAAGGCCATCCTTGTCAGGGCAGCCGAGACACATGGATGTTATTGCAGCTGCGTGGTTGGAATTTCCTCCAGGTAGGAGAGAAATGGAGTCCTCCAGTATAACCCGGTCTCCCTTGTGTGTGTCTACATATGCCAGGCCTCCAGGCATGAGAGAGTTGTTCATTCCCTAGGCACTGCCTCCAACTGGTGTGGGGCCACATTTGCCCTTCTAGTCACAAGGTGCTGAGGGCTGTTTTCTCACAGGAAGCCTCAGTGGTGCATGTGGCTTCTGAAAGAGAAAGGTTTGCTGTCCTGGGAAAAAGGAGTCCTTCTCACAGCCTATTTCCCTTCAAACCTCTAGGATGTCATTGCTTACAAGGAGCTTCTTCTCACAAACTATCAGTGCAAAGCCAGTGCAAATGCCCCTGTTCTTGCTCTGCAAAATAAGCAAGCCTTAACTGGTGGGCCATAGTTTTCACTCACGTATATGACTCCAGTGGGACTGGAAACACGGGCAGATCCTGAGCTTTGTGGAAAGGGTGGGTAGTTCAGTTCACATTTAAAAACCATCCACCTGAGAACAAGAAAATAGAGGACACTAGTGCTGCCATGCTATTTCAGGCAGCTGTAAACTTAGACTGGAATTCTACAATTCAGTGCAGAGCTCTTTCTATAAATATTGAATGCTGGAAGATGAAGACAAAGGAGAAATGCCAAGGCCAGTAGGAAGGAAGCAATAAACCCTATAATTGTCTATATACACATGCAGAGTGTATAGGAAATGAGCTCAAAGTGACATTACAGGAAGGAAATTATGACTTAGCTGGTAATGTAGAACTGTAAGGACATAAATCAGAGACCTGAAATGTTAATATTGATGGATGCAATCTCTGCAGAAAGGACAAAGAGAAAAAAATGAGAAAAGGTTGCACTGTCCATTAAAATCGTGTGTGCAAGCTGCACAGCATAGATGGATAATGAAAGAAATGGTAATGGTGATTTTTATGAGTCAGGATGAGAAAGAAACAATATAAAAAGAAACATACAGATAGCTCCAGATATAGATCACTGACTCAGAATTAAGAGACTGATAAACGGTGTCTGAAAAAAGATGTCAGAGCTGATGGTGTTGCAGAAAAATGAATATGATGGAATCATTGTCCCTATAATGGCATCTGTCATCCATACAAAGAAGGATGTTTATCAGTGGAAAAGATTCCCATTTTCAAAAAGTCACTGAGAAATAAATTTTTACTGAATCCAACCTTGCCCACTAAGGAAAACATCCCTGAAGCACTAATTCAGGAATCACTAATGTTCATTGTACTGGTTCCAAGATAAAGACACCAGTAGTCTTCATGATCTGTGAAGGTGATTCCTTCTTGATATTCCTATACCCACAGAACAGTCTAGAGCTAGGTTCCTTTCTTCCTTAAACTTGGTGGTTCTTAAAACCAAGTACCACTGAAAATTAAGAGAATTAAGGCTAGATTCACTGGATGTATGCTGAATCCTATGATTTTCACAGGAATACTCCTCCTATAAGATAGTGTGTTTTTCCAGGTTTACAGAAGAACCAATTTTAACATTCCTTTGAAAGTATTCCACCTCTCATGGGCTGAGTATAAATGCAGAATAAGAACCATGATATAATGAAAGGTTGGAGTGCTTGGCTGAAGAGGAAAGATTTGGTTTTCCTTGCTCTGCTGGAAATCTAATATAAAAATTGCACAGTGGAGCAGAGCTAGAAGCCCACGTTGCCTTCTCTCAGTTACACAGTCAATCCATAAGGCTTTTACTGTCATCAGTGTCTCTGTAATTATTCTGAAGCCTGACAGCCTTTTGAAGATCAGCCTTTCTCTTTTATCCCAACATGCTTTGCACATTAGCATTCCTACATAGTCATTGTGACGACTGAGATCCCCTGAAGAGCGCTGCATGGAGGTATCCCGAGTGTTGGCTGAATGCTCTGTGGGCTGGGCATGATGGCATCACTGAGGTGGCATCAACTGCTGGTGGTGGCACCTCCACCAGATCTGCACTGCGTGGCATCCAGTGGGACTTTGGGAGTGCCTGCTGGCTTGAGTGCCCGCAGAATGCACACACAGACACTCACGCCAGCAGGATCTCACTGACAAAAATCTGAGACCAAGTTCAGGCACTTTCAAGCTTTTGTGTGAGCTCTTCCGGCTCTGAAGATCTGGATTTAGCTAGCACTGGAGTTTAAACAGGGAGCAAATATTTCTGGCATAAGTATTTTTATACTGCAAAGAGTAAGAAATCAGTTGTTAATTTGGCAAATAGAGTATTTATGTTGACTAACTCTGATTATGATTATTGTGAAAGTTTTTGCTTCTACATTAGTGGTTTTAAAGAGTAGGAAGATTGTTGTGAAAGAAGGTAAGGAAATCATTTGTGAAATATGATGAGAACTTAGAGAAGAGAACACTGTAGTAATTGGGCTGTTTGAGTAATGAAGAGAAATATTAATTGAATACATTATTGATTAACTATAGAAATTATTTCCAACTCATGAATACTCTTCAATCACTTGGCTACACTTTATGAAAGAATATGGGAACCTTCTCAAGAAAAACAGAAAAAAGAATACTAAAAAAGAAGGGAAGCAAGAAAAGTACAGAGGCCAAGTTCTCATTATCATAAATCAGGCTTAACTGATTAAGATGGCTTTATAGACGCTTTGCATCAGCTGAACAGCACAAAGTAGCTAAAAGCACAAGTAGATCTAGCCCTCCTTCTGGAAAAGAATGATGTCTTAAGACCAGAGACTAATGCTAAAATTTATAAATGCACAAATAGATGTTATGAGGGAAATTGCAAGAATGCCAAAATAAAAATAATATGAGATAATAAAAGGAAAAAAGAAAACAAATAAACAAAAAGTGGAAAATTAAAGAGAAGGAAGAAGAAATCATTAAGGCTAATGCACAGTAGGACACAACTGTCTTTTGTCAATAGAACAAGTTCTTCAGCCAACATTTTGTGAAATCGTCAACTTAAATCTAAATATCAAAACAATGTATCAAAAGGTGTATCAAAACAATGAAGAATGCTTTCATTTGAATAGTTACAGTCTCAAGTCAATCCCCTTTAGCTACATTTCTGCCTCATTTATGTATATGATCAAAACTATTTGCTAGACAAAACTACTTTTGGAAAAGAAATACAAAAGCAATTCTTCAATTGCAACCTGAGGTATTTCAGGGCACCAGATTTTGTTTGCGAAGGACAGCATCCTGACACCAGAAGGGTTGGTGGGCTTGCTAGAGAGAAGAATTGAGGTGGTATCAGGAATCCTGTCCGACCTCTAGCAGCCAAACCAAATTATTTGGGCTCATTTGTCGTTTGGGCTCATTTGTCATCAACCCATAGATGAATGACTGGTGTAAATCTAAGTAATGTATTTCAGCAGCTAGAGGAGAGCACAAATAGACTTATGGATATTCTGAGCTATGATAAATTGGTTTCATTTACTTAATGAATAATTCCTGTCTAATTCTTCTATTTGAACCATGTAGTTTAATAAAGAAAACTTTGTTCTATTTAAGATTTGTATCAGAAATTCAGGTATGAGTTTCCTTCCTGTATTTTTCTGACATCATTATGTTGTTCCTTTTGTCCAGTTAAAGAGGAGACTTTTATTTTTGTGGTAGAACAGATCTAAAAATGCCTCATCTACTCCACAGAGCTCCACTGCAGTAAGTGCCTTAAAAATGCTCACCAAAGAGTAATGCCAGTCACAACAATTTTACAGTTTAAATAGTGAAGGCAGACAACAAGTGAAAAATGGCATTACTAAGAGCTGAGATGAAGAGGCCAGAACTATCAAGCGAGACAGCTGGGAATGAAACACAAGCTCCCTGATTCCTAAGCCACTGTCTCTCCCCTAGATCATACCACTGCTTTCATGAGATTACTTTGGAGCTTTACACTGAATCCTAATGACCCAAAATACAAAGCCCTTTTTATTTAATATTTCCTCATCTTAAAATAAGACCTATATGTTCCTGCACAAGCACAGAATCGCTGCTCTAGGACACAGTATCTTGCCAGGGTGAACACAACACTATTTCTAGTTTGTATCTGTCATACTGTAAGATTCTGTTACTGCATCTTTTAGTGATTTTTATAACTTGTAAAGATTATTTTGTTATCATGCCAATAAATAAAAAATAACCTGCCTCAGGAAGGCTCAGTTCCAATCACTCCAGCATAATAACACCATAAACTTCTATTCCAAGACAAAACATGATGCAGCTTCTATCTACCTTCTGCAGAGTACTTCCAAAGATAAGACAAAAGTAATAATTATTAGAACTATCTTTTTATGTGGATGTGCAGGAACATAGTGAAATGCCAGGGTGAATTTATGGTGGAGCAAAGGATAAAACATTAGCTCTGCATCAACTCCATCACAAGTTGTGCCTGAGAGGAAGCTGTTCACTTCCAGTGTTTCTGATTTTAAGCATAAATTACTGATGCAGAGACCATAGTTACATGAAAATTACATTCACCTGCACTGTGGATTAATGACTTTCAGAAAGTTAAAATGAAGTCAGGCACTCTTTGGGCTTCAGATAGAAAAGATCATGAGGCTTGGAGGATGTGCTTGCTCTCTTCAGAGTTTTATGAGAAGTGATTGATAATAATTTCAGATAATAAATAATGATTAGGAACAAAATGAAAATAAAAAGATCTGCAGCATTGTATTGTGCAATATGTAGGCCAGGTCATTGCATCACAGCTGGCATACTTGCAAGACTGTGAATAAAACCAAGACCAATAAATCACAGGCTCAGGCTTTTTTCTAGCTTAGATTTGGTTCATTTTTTGGTTTGGATTTGTTTGTTTTGTTTTTTGTTTGTTTTGTTTTAATTGTTTATTTGTTTGCTTGTTTGACAATGGAATTATGTAAAGATCATCTGTCAAAATATATTGGGGGGAATGCCTCACCTCTGCAAGATGCTAGAAGTATTTTTTTAATATAGAGACTGTGAAAATACTGGGTCCTTAAGCAAGACATGCCTAGGAAGAGATCACACCATGCAGTGCCTTATTCCTGGGAGATGGAGTAGAAAGCAAAATGTGTCTGTTTCTTCCAATGCACTGCATTTCAAACCTAAATACTATATGCTTAGTACTGAAGTATAGCTTAAACTGAAACAGAAAAGCAATGTTTGCTCTGATTCCCACCCTGCAAGTCACATTTGTAAGGAGGTTTTAATGTAGGTTCACAGAAAAATCCAATAACTGGTTCTTTGTGTAATCACAAAGGCCTAATCCCATGCTCATTAAAGTAATTGATAAAACTCCCACTGACGTCAGTGGTATGGGATTGAGCCCTAATACAGCACATTGGCTTTTAGACATATGTGTCACATGCAAGAGTTAATAAATGAAAGGCACAGAGACACAGACAGAAGCTACTTGGAAGAACTTCTTTTCAAAGACTGAATACTGTCCTTATCTCACGGACACACACAGGCAGTGAAATGGCTGACCCAACCCAACATTCCTCCTGCTTCAGGATAGTGGCAATGTTTTTAGTCAGTGGTGGGAGATGGAGTGAGGGAAAGGAATGCTTCTAGACGTGCTTTAGTCCACCAAGGAGAAAACACGCATTTCCAAAATTGTGAAAGAGAAAATGAGAATGCACAATAATTTTACCCACCACACAACAGAGATGTTCGTGCAGAATCACACAAATTAATTGCAGTATTGACCAAGCAATCTCCAACTTCATTTCTTGAAAAAGCAATTCTACATGCACAAAGGAAAAGCTGAATAAGGGTTTAGTAATTTAGGACCCGCTGACACGCTGAGCAGAGTAACTGTATCTTACACAAGGTAATAATACTTTTGTGCCCAGAATATTCCTCCTAGGTCAGTAACTGCTGACCAGATGCTTTTTCCAGTGTAAACAAATGAAAGAGCCTGGACTCTTTATCTTCTCCAGCTGAATTGAATCCAGCATCCCATAGCAGGCCAAATGCTGGTCTTAGGTAAAGTAACAGAGCTGAAATTAATTTATGTTGTTATTTTGTTTAGATTTGAATGGTGACAACTAAAGCAGGCAACCCTCAAAACTCTGACTTCTGTTTTCAATATTAATTGTGTTTGTTAGAAGGATGACTAAACTAACCAAAAGTGAAGTTCCATTGTGCTGACTTTACAAAAATGTTCTTTATTCCACTTTTCCTCCCATGTCTTGTATTCCCAACAATTTATAAAAACTTGTGTAATAGCTGTCTCATTTCCTCATGCTCTTTGAATAGGCAGCTAATCTCATCACCAGTCATGAAATGCTTCCTTTCTCTCACTTTCATTCATAAAACCCACAAAATCCCACAATCAAATGCTCCTGCAGGATTACACCCACACAAAACCAGATGAGGAATTTAGACTCCTACTGACCCAGAATTAAACATGCAAGCGAGTTCACATCTGGGGATTTAAATGCAAACTCTTTTCCATAGAAATTCAAAGAGGATCAGATCTGAGGTTCTGGTTTTGCACCATTTCTAATCCTAATAATTTTAACTTAATCCAAGCCTCAGCTACAGAACTATACATTTTTAATCAGAATACTACTGACAAATTTGAAAGTGAAAATAGGAATCTGAGAGTGACATTTGCAGCTACTGCCATCCATTAGTAATACATTTTCTATCAAGTAGGCATTTAAAGAACCTCATTTCCCCTCAGTCTGTTTCTGCACTATTGTGACTACTAATTTCCGTGGAGTTATCCCTAACTCACCCCCATATAAGTGGAAAAAGGTTCCATCTTCAAAATGGGAACCAACATGGCCTTATGTAGGCAGCATTAATTTTCATTTGCTCTCTGTTCTTTGAAAGAAAGATACTTTTTATTTTTTCCCAAGCTGTATCTTAAAGTAATTATTTCCCCAGGCCATCCTCAATGAGGACCGAGTTTTTGGTTACTGAGTACATTTTCTGGTTTATATTTATCATCATAAGGCATCCTGGTTTTGTAGAATATTTTTTCCTCAGAAATGAAATGGGATTACCATCAGAACTTTTAGACATTGCCCTGATTCAGTTTGAAATTGAGCACATTTTCAAGTTCACTAAATAAAGCTTCTTTCATCCACCAACAGGTCAAATGTGACTCTGCAGCCAGCCACAGCACACAGGCAATTAGAAGTGCCACATCAATTCTCGAGGCCATCTGACTCAGGTAAGTGGATTTTCAGCTGGGATGCCTGGGTCGGTCTGCTGTGAGGGCAGGCTGCAAAACTCCAGAACTTAGGGACAGGGAGGTAGAAAAGGTCAAGATGTTTGCCGTATCAACATCAACACACACATTTAAAATCAGTAATTTAAACCCAGGGCCAAACCAATAACTTTTCAGTTCAACCTGAGTTTACCGTTTAGTTCTGCTATACCTGGAAAGAAAGCAGTTCTCTGACTTTGTACCTAGATAAAACCTCTAGGCTTGCCTGACAGCAACATGATTAGGAACTTTTCCCATGCCAAGCAGGAAACTCACATTTTGTTTTGCTCAGATGCAAACTGATTTCTTTGTCAGGAATTCAGGCTTCCTATGTTTAAAACATTGTTGTTACCAGCACAAAGACTTGGTGCCCTCACAGTGCCAATGTGCTCTAGGCGCCTCCTGGCAACAGTGAGTTGCCCTCGTGGGCAAGGACTGTCTTTGGTGTGCACCAGAAGGGGCTGCTTGGTCTTTCCACAGCTCCCATTTAAAGGTGAGATCCTTTTTTTTGACCAGTTTTCTGATCCCAGAAAATTATTTGCCCGTAACTTTTATGAGAAAGAAGTTGTCTTACATACAAGAGAGATAAGGCAACCCAATCACAGAATCGTAGAATCATTAAGGCTGGAGAAGACCTCCAAGGCCATTGATTACAAGTATTAACCTAACACTGTTGGGTCCACCATAAAACCATCTCCCTAAGGACGACATTTACAAGTTTTTTGAATGCTTCCAGGCGTGGTAGTTCTACCACTTCCCTGGGCATCCTTTTTCAATGCTGGACTTTGGGGAGGAAACCTTTTCTAATATCCAACATAAAACTCCCTTGATGCAATTTTGGCTTATGCCTTCTCATCCTGTCTCGTTACTTAGGAGACGAGGCCAAGCTCCCCCTGGCTACAACCTCCTTTCAGGTGGCAGTCGGGAGTGATAAGGTCTCCCCTGAGCTTCCTTTACTTCAGGATAAACAGCTCCCTCAGTCACTTCTCATCAGATTTGTGCTCCAGACCCTTCCCCGGCTCTGTTGCCCTTCTCTGGATACTCCCCAGCACTGCAATGCCTTTCTTGTAGTGAGAGCCAGAACTGGACACAGCACCAGAGGCACAGCCTCACCAGTGCCGCGTACTGCTCCTGCTGGCTACACTATTGCTGATACCGGCCAGGATGCCACTGGCCTTCCTGGCCACCTGGGCACACACTGGCTCATGTTCAGCCAGGTACAAGGTCAGGTTTGTCACGGAATTCCTGTTGGTGTAGTGAGAGCTTGGCTCTAGAGGGCCAGCGGCAGGGCTTTCATTCGGAGGAGCAATGCGGAATTGCGGCTCGGCGCCGCGGGTGTGTTTGCGTGACGGACGGGCGGCTCCGGCGCCGCTCCGTTCTGAGGACAGCCCGGGCGGGCCCNCCGGGGGCGCCGCCGATGGCGGGAGGCGGGGGCGGTGCGTCCCCAGCGTGGGCTCGGCGCTCCCGCCGAAGGAAGGCGGTGCTCCCGCGGGCGGGGTTGGCTCCCGAGGCGCCGCATCCCTGCCCCTGCCGGCGGCGCCGCGGGGAGCGCTCGTCCCCTGCCGCAGTGGCCCTGCAGCCCGCCGAAGCCATCTTCTCCCGGGCGCTCCATTCGGCGTTCCCGGGGTGTGCCTGGCAGCGGGGCCATCCCTGCGCGCACAGCCTGGGGCAGGAGGCGGCGGCAGGTGACATTGGAGCGCTCCCTGGGGATGCTGCTGGTCCGAGCGCTCCGCGGCCGCCGGCGGGGCTCGGTGCCGCGTCCCGCCCGGGCTCGGCGCCGGGAGCGCCTGGCTCTGAGGCACGGGCGTCCTTCTCGTGGGCTGTGCTTTGCCTGCTCACTTGGCGAGCATGGGAATATCGGGATGTAGTGACAAGGCTGGAGCGATAGCGCTCAGTTTCCCTGTCCTCAGCCCCGGCACATTGGTCTGCCCCGCCATCAAGTGTCACCCCTCTGCATCTGGGCAGAGAGTGAAGGTGACAAATTCTAAGGCATCCTTTTACTAAATATTTGGCAAAATATCCACTATAGATGTATGATGACATTTTTTCAGACAGGCTCAGTTGCTTTTGAAAAATGCTGTGACTTCTGTTTCTCTTGTTTGGGCTGTACAAACCCATCATACACTGGCCCTAAACTGGAAAGCCAGGAGTTGTTCTAAATGACAGTAACACGTCTTATTCATCCGTCTATCCATTCATCCAACCAACCAGTAGAACGCCCCTGCTCACAGAAGAGTTTCAGCACCAACAGCGGTAGTTTGGGTTTTCCCAGGGTGGTTATTTCTAAAAATACCATCGTGCTTGGACATCAGGCCCAGCCGAACACCTGCACTGTGGATTGTGGTTTGGATTAGGTCACTAGTGACAAGCCCAAACTGATGTCATGGAGTCTACTAAGAAGCTCTCAAATAATTAAGGCCAGGTATTTTTCAACACCATGTATTTGGCCAGGATTTTAATGCCTGTTCCTCTGCAGCTTGGAATAATAGTTTAAATCTTTCTCACCTTTTCCCAGATGAGCAGGGGTGGTGTTTAACTAGAGAAGAGTGGTGATTGGATAATGGTTTGGATACAGTTTCAGAAAAATATGACCACAAAAGAGTTAGAGACAGAAAAAGCAGGTATTCTGCCTAATGCCCTCAGCTACCGTTAAGAAACATGAAAATCTAATTGTACTGAATGGAAACGTACATCTTCATCGCTGATTATGACACGGAAGAAAATTACTATATGATTGGCATCATAATGGCCAATGTTGAAATGTGATGACACGCCAATATGATGTACATCTCCATTAGGAATGATAAATCAAAGGTTATTCATTTGTGCTTGATTTATGCCTGGGAAATGCTACCAAGGGAAATCTTGATTTAAATCTCTCAAGTCATAAAAAAAAAAAAGCCGGGAGTGCCCTCTTCTGGCAACAGATGACAACTGTAGGCCCTGCAGTACTTTTCCCTGTTGCTTTTTTTTTCTGAATATAATTTAAATTTTCGATCTTTCATTATCCCTTTTACCACCACCATGGTCTGTGATATTTTCAGTCATATAATTCATAGTCGTTTCTTGTACTTTATCCTCTGTTTCAGAAGTAGACTGGATAACATTTAATCCTGTGAAATCTCCCTTCTCACAACCAGAGTCCTTAATCTTGCTGGTAATCTTATTCCAGGAATACAGCAGAAAACTACACAGGGTCTGTGCAGTTTATTACTGAACATGGAGGAAAGGAATCATATTTTTTTCTGAGTTAGATGAGAGACACAACCTCATGGGTATATTGAACAGGATCTAGACCACACGAAAAAAGCATCATTGATGGGACTGAAATTATTTGCTGAATTGTTGTCTTATCCTAGGCATCTACTGTGTAGTTGCCTGTATTTAATAGCTGCAGAGAAAAGAGTGGAACAGGAGATGAGAGGGAGGAAACACCTCGACTTCTTGCTTGCTCCCATTCCCTGCACTTGTTGAGCTTGTGCACAGTGTGCCATGCTCTCTGTCACTCGTGGCTGTGTGGGAGCATCAGCTCCGACCTCTCTTACATATAGGTAAAGCATTTCAGCTGCTTATACCACCCCACCTCCAATTCTTAAATCTTCTAGCTTTTAAGATGCATCTTTCTCACTCTTCATGCAGCTAAAATTCTCGCTTAAGTTCACATTATTTAATAGCTGAGTTGCTGCAACTTCCTTTTCGCTGGCCTTGACACAAGCAGGCTTGCCTTTGCCCTAATCATATTGCATGTGGCTGCTCTTGCTTCAAAGATCATTTCCCTGGCCTGTCTCTTTGAACATGTCACTTCTCTCTTGGCATCACTGTGTTACCTCCCCCATCTCACATCAACATAAGCTGCCTGTCTTCATTTCCAGGGTCCCCTGGGACCCTCTCTATCATCTCTCATTGTCAGGAGGCAGGAACAGGGAACAGAGCAGCTGCAATAACTGCCCTGCCTGAGCAGACGTCCAGCTCTGCCACGCTTGGTCCTTACATTCCTTTTTTGAGGAGGATGTGGGTGAATATGATTGGTCAGGAGCAAAAAAAGGGGGTGACTATTGGAGGCAGTCAGGAATGAAGACAACTCCCATGTTTAAGCACTGTTAAAACCTTAAAATGGTTTGTCACCTTTTGTTCAGAGTTTCCATCCTCCTGTGTTCATCTCCTAACAAGCCCATTTTCGTTTTCTCCCCTGTTGTGTCTGTCATACTTGGAAGGTACCCTGCATAAACGCTCTCAGATTTATGTTGGTAGCTCTCTAGAATCTCGTTCAAGCTCTCCTTTGCCATGAGGTCTACGAAAGCTTTGACAGCCCTCAGACTGCTAGTGAGGTAGTAGTGCTGTCACTGAGCATTCATTTCCTGTATTCTCCCTCTATCTGTTTGTATCCGGCTGTGGGCTCTTGTCCTCTGTTTAGTTTGTAACCACTTTGGGACAGGGCCATCATTTTGGTTGATGTTTACACAGTGCTTCAGAGAATATTTGTTGTTGGGGTTCCTGTGTGGTCTAATAGTAGAGAAAATAAATAAAAACAGTAAGAGCCTGTGGCAGGTGCTCTCTTCTCGCATAGGCCTCATTGATTTCAGACTGTGGGCTGAGTAAATTGCATGAATGTGGCTTGGGTCTTGAGGGTAACTGAGCAAAGGGCAGAAACAGAAGAACAGTGCTGTATATTCCATTCTAAATATTGGCCAAAATGGCTCTAATCAAATTCCTTTGCCCTCCTTTTTTTTAAACTTTTCTTTTTTTCTTTTTTTTCTCTTTTTTATAGAGTGATGTTGAGCAGATCCAGGGGCAACCATTTAGCTTCATGCCAGTTTTTTCTAGAAAAGGACAGGGGGAAGAAGGCAAAAGTTAACAGACATTTGTTTCTTTCTGAAACATAAAGCAGAAGGGCTATAAGCAGCAGGAAGAAGAAAAAAACCCAGGCATGTGAAGATCCTTAGACCTCACCTTTTGCCCTTTTTAATTGGAATAAAACTACTTTAAAACCCTAATCCTCAGCTGTTTTCATAACTAGTAGTAAACTGTGTCTTTGCTGGAGTTTCCTAATCTTTAAATTGAGCATCTCTTGCTTTAACTAATATAGGTGCCATAACCCTATTTTTATAAGTCTTTTGGTGATTGACAGGGAGATGTCATGAATTGTTATTATTCTATGGTAACTTGAGTTTGATTTTATTAGAAAAATGGGTTTAAATACTATTTGATTCTACTGTCTTCTCTGACCAACCTTCAGAAATGCCCAGGGCTTGCTAGAGAGGGCAGGGGATATGGCTGTATTGCGAAACATTCAAAAAGAATTCTCTATGGCTCTGAACTGCAAAGTTATCCATAGAGAGCTCGCTTTAGGCTGATATAACTCATGAAGTGAGCAATCTTTGGGATCAGATCTGAATCCAAATGGCACAAAATTGGGTTGAGGTACTTTTTCAATACCGGTGCAACACAGAACTCCAGCCTGTGTGGTTTACAATACCAGCTAAAAGCAGACAAAAAAGAATTACTTGGTGTAATAAATCAGAGTTCAGTGTTAATTCTGTATCAAAGGATTGGATTAAAAGGACAAGTATCGAGTGGGGTATAAAGGAACTGTATGAAACCCACAGAAGGCTGAAATTTTAGTCTGAGCTATGCCTAGGGTGGTAGTAGAGCCCAAAGTTTGGTGTCTTTTAATCTGGAAGTTCCTCACATACTTTCAGGGTACTGATTGAGAAAATTAAGGTATTCTGTTGTAGACAAAAAGAGCCCCAAAAGAAGCCCACAGGAAACAACCAATGATGAGCATAAGAGAAGCCACTCTGTAACAGGACACGCAGCATGGTGCAGTAGACAGCTGTAACACAAGCTGCTGGATTGTAAGGCCATGCTCGTCCTCAGTGGGAATGCTTCGCCATTGGCACTGATCCCTGCAGAGCCAGCACTCCAAGGAAGGTGTCGTTCTGAGAAACAGAACCCAAATTATTAAATACCTTAAAGCAATGCAGCTTCTGTCACCTACTCTGAACTAAGGCCTAGGAGGATCATTAGGTTTGTGTTGATTGCCAGAGTGTGGTCAAAAGTTACATGCCTGAAAGAACACAAATGCATGAGAAAACAGAAAATAGAGAAGAAAAAATCTTTGTGTGAGATCTTAAGTGTAACATTTAGATACAGACTTGGATGAAGAACATGCAACTTTCTTTAAGTCACTGTTTTAAATTCTTTTTCCTGTCCCATGCCCATCTTTCCTCAGCTTTAAGCTGATCCTGCAAGCTGGCTCCTTTTTTTGTCCTTATTACTGTCACTTACAGACAGACTTAGTCAGGACTTGACAATTAAACAGTAATATGGCCTTTCTGTTGATGTCATGGGGACCATCCTACAGAGGGATTCAATTTGGGAAGCATGAAATTATTTTTGTTATGGCCTGAATGATTTTTTGGAAGGTGTTTTATTGTGTTGGTTGGGGGTTTTTTTTCAATATCTAGTAAAACTATTCTAGAAGTAGAAGGAACCACAATAGGTGAAAAGCAAGGCAGTTAATGAGACTGAACAGGCATGAGAACATAGTAGTTAGATGGTATGCTATGGGCCAAAGAGAAAACATTTATTTATTGTCTCAATCAAATGGCAACATAAGGTTCTTCTTTTTCCCCATATGTTATTAGTCTTATAACATGGAAAACATTTTGTTTCCCTGTGGAACTCCTCCAAGTCAATCCACTCCAGTAAGGAAACCCAACCTTTAATACTTTGTGATAAATAAAACATCAGGAATAAAGATATACAACAGCACATTATGACAGATATTACCAAAAAAGCATGCACAGATCTGTTCAGTAGTGTCTCTTTGGAAAATTCCTCTGTTTCTAAGCACTTAAGAATTTAGTATCTGAGCCCCTCAGAATCACTAATGGATTTTAGTCTCCCTTCGCTCCAAAGGCAGAAAAGTACTTTGCCCTTTTACAGTTTAAGAAGTTAATAGTCAGGGACTTGCCTAAGGTCATAAGTAATTCTTCTGCTGGAATTGGGGCTTGAGTCAGGTTTTCTGTGTCATGGTCCAGTACCTTGAGCCATCTTTTCACCCACTAACACATCTGCATCACAGCATTTAGGAAAGGACTCTGCCGATGCATAATGCTCGTTTGCCTTTTTTAATGTCCCAGATCCTTCTAGTCCTGACTAACCGTCAGAAAGAGTTTGCTATTAGCTTAGCCTTTGAAAGAAGCTGCTCTCCAGCATAGTATACATTTGCCCTGACCTTAGGGGCAAACAATTTGTGTATTTGTAACCCACCTCCCAAAGGAAACTGTCCTGGCATGGTTTGGGACTGAGGTTTGCAATGTGTTTAAAAAGCACTTTGCTGCATATGACTTGGTTGGGAGAATTCTGCACAGGAAAAGTGATAAAAAACCAATCAAATAAAAAAACTTCCCTCCGGCTAAGATCTAAAAGGGTGGATGGCGCCCAGTCGATTCTCCCCCCAGGTTTAAGTTCTCTAACCCCTACCTACGGGAGCACTTAAGCACTTCAGCCTTAAATGCATGAGCAGTCACGTTGCCTCAGGGTGGGGGGTTGGGGAGAATATTCATCTGCTTTCCTGGGTCAGGACCTTGACCTGGAGACTGGGGAGGTTTGATTCTTTTGAAAACCAGGGCATTTCTTTAGCACTTTACGTGGATTTGGGAGTCTAATTTTAGGCAGTTGTATTTTTAAAATCTGGGCCTAAATACACTCTCCATAGGAAACACAGCATCCCTGTTTTTGGGGCAGAATGCTACCACCAGGGATAATTTCTTTAACCCACCGTCTGGCAAAGAAAGAGACAAACCCAACCAACCATCCTCGTAGCACCCTCCCCCTGCAATCCTTTCCTATCCCCAAGGTTAGTTTGGGATCCTGGGTACATTTTGAATGGCTGTTGATACAGAGTCGTGCTCTTTTCATTTTCATGTCACTTATTTAAAGAGGAGTCTTGAAGCTGTTGTTTACTGCAGCAATGCTTAGGAGGGAAAAGAATAGCGAGTGTATTTTCAAATGCCCTTAGCAGCTTTCTTTTTATTTTGCTCTCCAAGCCCCTGCTATTCAAGTTCCCTTCTCCTCAGAGCACTAACAGCTAGATTGTTCTGTGCAACCAGCTCCCATTAGCAAAAGGAGTCATGCACATCATTCCCATGAACTGCTTTAACAGCACAGTCCTATATGACGAAACGTGCCTCAAAGACAGAGGATGCAAGAGAAATATTAACCACGCAGTGTTCTCATTTAAACTTGCATTTAAAATAGCATTTGGATTTTTTAAATGTACACTTATATTATTTGGTATCAGTCATCTTTGTCTTCCCTGTTTAAGAAATTAGATATGCCAGAGCATAACAAATCTGCATTAGAAGCATGGGGTTTTCTGGTTTATGTTGGAGAAAAAGGAAGGGGGGTGGGGGCTGACATTTGGATTTACTGTCATACCTCAATAATCTACAAACCCTAATTTCTCATCAGTGAGTTTGTTTCCTTTGTTTACATTAATTGCATTGAAATTTCTATCCATTATTTAAACTCTGAGTAGTCACAACTCATTTATTGGTTTATATAGATAATATGAGATCTGGCTGTGATTAAATTCATATATGGACAGACAGAATGATTTCTTTCGTTTGTGGAGATTCCCTGGAAATCCTTCTGCCTCCCGGAAAAGGTTCAGTTTGATATCAATTCAAATATGCCTGTGACTAACTGTCATTTGGGAAATATGCCAATTTCACTGGTTGTATCAAAATCAAGCTGTAAAGTATCATCAGAAATGTATATACTCTCATTGCATAGATTCCAACATGCTACACAGTATAAAAGAAACAGAAATATAATTTTGTTGGGTAGTGTGGGAGGAGAGAAAAACATATTTTTTCCTAATGTCAGACAATTAGTTTCTGATTTATATCTTAAAGCACACCAGTTGTTAAACCTTGCAATTTCATCTTAGCTAACACAGCTGTGGAGGGCTTTACAGAAAACTCATAAAAATTTAAAACCATTTTCTAAGGCTGGTAGACTTCTTCATTATTATCAATGACAGTGAATCCTGTGTCTAGATGTGGATTTTGCATTTTTTAAAAAAAGACCCCTTCTTTTGGTTGAGTTTTGGGGTTTGTTTTTGTTAAATCAGCGGACCTTTCATTCTTCATGGTTAACAGCAGTGACTGACAGTCACATGGATGATTTTCTGTAGCCATCAGTACCAGTGACTAGAAAAACAAGCAAGTAGTCCCAAGTGCATAATAAAAAGTAGAAATTGTGTATCTTAAATACTTCAATCCACTTTCAAAATGACCATGCAACCCTGCTCGAGTGCATGGATATAACTTAAAACAGTGACCTTAAAGGTGGAGTGCACCCCTGGTAACTGAAGTTCTCCAAGCTGTTGTTACCATTTACTCACAATTTTGGACAATACTAAAACATAAAAGCTTTTGTTCCCAGGATTGTTGCATATTACCACCATTCATCAAAATGTTGTCATTGTGGTAGTTGTCTATTCTTCCCCACTTTATATTATTTTCATATTTTTTTATCTCTTGGAGACTGTGAGAATCTGCACAGTAACAAACCAATGGGCTTATACACTGCAGTATGGACAAGAGAAAGATTTCAAGTGCCCTGCTTCCAGGAGGCTTATTTAAACCATAACAAAATAATTAAAAATTGCTTGACCATACCTTTTTAATTGGCTCCCTGATAGAAGGGTTAATAGGAATTCTAATACCTATGTAAAAAAAGACAGATAAAGAAAACAGTGTAATGTAAAATAATTCAGATTGTCTCTGTGTAAATGAGGCAATAAATGCCTGCAACATGAAGCTCAGTCTGACTTCACAGCAGGGCCTGGTGCTTAATTGAAAGTCCTAACTAGACCCATTTATCAAAGAAATCACTCAGAGGGAAATTTAATTATCACAATTAATCTATATTTTTTAGAAAGTCCCAGCAAGGCACATTGAAAATTTCTTTGGGAAGAATTTTACAATGTTATTGCCAAAAAAAGTCAAGTGAGAAACCTCTTGTAGTTAAAAAAAAACCAAATAAATGTGGGTAGGCACAGGGCACATTTTGCGAGAAGCAACTTGTATCGCCGCTTAGACACAGCTCAGAGTAATGAGCACTGTCACAGCAGGAGCTCAAATGGAAATATTTCTTCCTAAGTCACAAAACTGCTCCCTTTGCAAACTGGAAAGAACATCTGGCTTCTTCGGAGAGCTGCCCCACAATGTGCCTGTGGACTTGGGGTCCTTGGCACAGTTTTGCTTGGCTCTGCAGGACCCCCAGCACGCCTTAGGGACCCCCCGTGAGTCCCTGCTCACGGCTTGTCCCGGTGCTCACACAGGAAAGCCAGAGACACAGCATGGCCTCTCCTCAGTAACCAACACATGAAGCTTCTGTAGAGTGAGGAAACAGTGGCACATTTTGTTTCAAATACTTGTTTTTAGAGGAGTTCTCTCCAACAGAGTTGCCCATGCTTGCATCAATGTTGAGTGTCCTCCAGCGAGCAAAGTTTCACCCTGAAACCAGGGTATTTCCTCTGAGTAACTGGTGATATTCAACTCCCAGCTGGCATGGGTGTTAACAGCTGTACAAGTTGGGAAGAAAGGTGACTCTGAGCTCCATTCTTGCACAGCTTCACCAAAATTTAGTGTTTCCCAAGAGGTTTTCTGTTGGTTGCTTTTTAAAGACCAGGTAACATTTGACAGTTCAATTTTCTTTCTTATTTTGAAAAGTAGTCATTTGTGTTATGCAGAACCCTACCTCCATTTCCAAGCCTCCAGTGTAAGACTGGTATGCTGCAGAAGGCTATTTCTGGAGCAGACAACAAGTAGAATTACATTTATGTACATCACGTGGCATTTGACATGCCTGAATGAAGATGAAAAGAAAGCCCCAAGAAAGTATGCAAGTCTCTGTCATGGTAAGATTCCCCTTCAATCAATCCGTGAGCTCAGGGATGGTAGTTTTTTAGGGCTTCTGGACAGTAGTGTGCAGCACCTGATAGGCAGGACTCTGCTCCTTCACTTTGCAGAGCTCCAGCACTTGCATTGGAGGCAGGATGCAAGGAAGTGGTGGGCTCACACTGGCTTCAATGAAGGGCAAGAGCGGGCACTTCAAAGCACGGGGAAAGTGAGGACAGAGATTTTCTCTCACTTTGTGTGGCTTGCACAGCCCCACACCTATTCATGTTTCCCCAGGCTTAAAGGGGGTCCATAACTCATCCTAAGGTAGCATAATCTTCCCTTCCAGTCTTCATTGTCAGAATATTAGAAAGTATGACCCAGGTTAACATTTTTTTGCATGACCTTCCTCCTCTGTCTTCTGTGGGAAAAGTTTCAGCTTAGTATCTTGATGTCACTGAAGTTATTTACTGCCCTTTTTTTCCCCCCTGTATTCCCTATGTTATTCAGGTTATACTAATCACCAGAGGGGAAGGAAACAACTCCAGAGGAGATTGAATTGACGTTTAATTGGACATCCTGTGAAATAAACATTGTGACTTGGATAAGATTAAAATGTGAGTCACAAGTCTGGTGAGTCTTCAACTGTCAGGGAATGCAGTGAAGGAATGAGGCAAGAACAGAAAAGATAGAGCAGCTAGAAGCCGTGCTTGGTAGAACAGCAACTGCTGGACTTGCATACTTGTTTTCGCTAGGCTTAGACCAAACGTCCCATGGACAAAACTGGAGAAAACAATTGACAGTTTTTATTTAAGAATTATTACATTTTCAAACAGATTTTCATTTCTATTTATTTGCCTGTACTGAACTCATCTGTGAATTCCCTGTGGCAATAGACCACTGTCCAGCTCAGCTAAATTCTTCGATATTAAAGATGAGTACTTAGAAGTGCTTCTGGAGAAGAAACCTTCAACAACAGGTTTGGCATCTTCCACGTACTCCCTTTTTATGTTTGATACTTTGCAACACTTCTGGTGAGTAGATTTGCTGGAAGAAACAATTTGCAGACACAGAAATGAAAACTATATTGTAGCATATTTGTTAAAATATGAATTCCAAATCGCAGAATCACTGATTGGGTCAGATTGGAAGGGATCACAGTGGCTTATCTGGTCCAACCTCCCTACTTGGGCAGGGTCACCCAGTGCATGGCACAGGATTGCATCCAGACAGTTCTTGGATATCTCCAGTGAGGGAGACTCCACAGCCTCTCTGGGCAATCTGTTCCAGTGCTTGGTCACCTGCACAGTAAAGAAGTTCTTCCTCATGTTCAGGTGGAACTTCCTGTGCATCAGTTTCTGCTCTTTTCCTCTTGTCCTATTGCTTGGCATCACTGAGCAGAGCCTGGCTCCATCCTCTTCACACCCTCCCTTCAAATGCTTATAAACATTGAGGTCCCTTCTGTGTTGTCTCTTCTCGAGGCTGAACAGACCCGGCTCCCTCAGCCTTTCCTCGTGAGAGATGCTCCAGTCTCCCCATCGCCCTTGTGGCCTCTGCAGGACCTGCTCCAGGAGCTCCGTGTCTCTCTTGTGCTGAGGAGCCCAGAACTGGACACTGCACTCCAGATGTGCCTCAGCAGGGCTGAGCAGAGGGGCAGGATCACCTCCCTTGACCAGCTGGCAATGCCCTTCCTACTGCACCCCAGGATACCAATGGCCTTCTTGGCCACAAGGACACACTGCTGCCTCATGGACAGCTTGGTGTCCACCAGGACACCCAGGTCTTTCTCTGCAAAGCTCCTTTCCAGCAGATCAGCCCCCAACCTGTTCTGGTGCCTGGGGTTATTCTTTTCCAAGTGCAGGACCCTGCACTTGCCTTTAGTGACTTTCAGATGCTGCTTCTCTGCCCATCTCTCCAACTTGTCAAGGTCCTTCTGAAGGAAGGACCCAGCCCGCTGAAATGTGTAAACGCAGCCTTTCACATGGGCCTCACTTGATTTAACTGCATAGACCTGATGCTACACATAGGGACAGAGCTCCTCATTCAGACGCTTAACAAACATCATGTCAAGCTCCTGCTCAGAATCAAAATCATTGAATGGTTTGGGTTGGAAGGTCATCTTTGAAGGTCATCTAGTCCAACTCTCTTGCGATGAGCAGGGACATGTTCTGCTAGATCAAGTTGCTCAGAGCCTGGTCCAACCTTGACCTTAAGTGTTTCCAGGAAAGGGGCATCCACCACCTCTCTGGGCAACCCATTCCAGTGTTTTATCACCCTCATTGTAAAACACTTCTTCCTTATAGATAGTATAAATCTACCCGCTTCTAGTTTAAAAACATTACCCCTTATCCTATCAAAACAGACTCTGGTAAGAAGTTTATTCCCATGCTTTTATAGGCCCCCTTTAAGTACTGAAAGGCCACAACAAGGTCTTCCCAGAGCCTTCTCTTATCCAGGCTGAACAACCCCAACTCTCTCAAGCCTTTTCTTGTATGAGAGGTGCTCCAGCATTCTGATAATTTTTGTGCCTCTCTGCTGACCTCACTCTAACAGGTCCATGTCTTTACTCCAGAGTTGGAGTACTCCAGGTGGAGTCTCACCAGAGCAGAGCAGAGGGGCAGAATCCCCTCCCTTGCCCTGCTGGCGACGCTGCTTTGGATGCAGCCCAGGGTACATTTGGCTTTCTGGGCTGTGAGTGCACATTTCCAGGTTATGTTCAACTTTCCATCCAACAGCACCAAGACCTTCTTGACAGGGCTACTCTCAGTCTGTTCATTCCCCAGCCTGTGTTGATGTCAAGAGTTGCCCTGATCCAGATGCAGCACCTTGCACTTGGTCTTGCTAAAGCACATGAAATTCCCATGTTTCCTCTTCTCAGACTTGTCCAGATCCATATGGATGGCATCTTGTTCTTCAGGTGTGTCAGCCACAGCACTCAATGTGGTGTTATCTGCAAATTTGCTGAGGGTGCACTCGATCCTGCTGTCCGTGTTGCTGATGAAGCTATTGAACAGTACTGGTCCCAGCACAGACCCTTGAAGGACACCACTTTTCACCAGTGTCCACTGAAACACTGAGCCATTGACTACTATCTCACAAGCTACAAGCTAAGTTCAGCTCCTTCCTCCTGGACTGCTTTCTCCTTTGCCTCCGTCCTGAGGCAAGGGAGAAGCTGGCTGTGGTGGAAGATTTGGTGATGGAGGCAGTTGTCTGGCAGAAATTGGTCAGACACCAGGTCAGCTGTTCCACATTGCACCTGTGGAGTGGCTTTTGGCAGCCTTTGCTGGCTGCTGTCTCCCAGCGGTGGCTGCACAGGAGCCACCTGGGTGTGAAAAGCTCCCAGCCTTTGACAGTTCTCAGAGCTCTCTGATCCTTTGGACATTTATTGTAGCTTGGAAATTGCAAAGGTTGTTGGTTTGCTGTTTGCCACCAGGTGGCCTAACCATTCCACTGTTCATGAGGAACGAGACTCCATTATAGAACAGCAGCTGGAACTTTTTAAGCTTTACATATTTTTCTTCCCAAGCCTCCACCTCCCCTCCTTCCTCCTCATTCAGTTGATTAAAAGCGATCAGGGCTGCTCTGATTTATCAACTCAATCCTTTACTCTAAGCAATTGAGAAAGCTGGTGCTTCCAGGCATCCAGCCCCAGCTTTAGAGATCAAGCTCAGCCGTCTCTGTTTACCTCTGAGCCCAGATGAACTCTTGCCATAACAACGCAGGTACCTTGGACTTTTCCTCGTGCGGCAGTAACTGGAGATTGATTCCTTTGTTTGTTGCCTCTGGTGTGTCTCTGGTAGCTGGTTTTGTGACCACCCAGGAGTTCTGTGCTGGCCACATAAGCTGGATTTATTTTTTTATAAGCTGCCTTGTGTCCCTGAAGCATCGCAGCGTAGATTCAGTGGGCCAGAGGATCTGACTCAGCAAATGGGTTTTGATTTTTAAACCCATGGACAGCAGTTCCCCTTCTCAGTAGTTTTGGGATAGCCATGTGGGAACGGGCTGAGCTAAGGCTCTTTGGGTTTCAAGGGAGGCTGGCATTACAGCTCCTGCTTTAAAAGTTGGGACTGACTTCCCAGCTTGAACTGAAAGGAGCCAGACCTACTGATCTGAAAATGGGAAGGATGATACTCTTGAATGTTTATCTCAGGCTTTTTTTGATGGGAAGGGTGGGGAAGGCTTTAGCTGTCACAGCAGTATGCGCTAAGAAAAAACACGTTGACACCAATGGTATTTCATTGACATGCAGATATTGGGAAGCCACTGAATGACTTCTTAGGAGAAGGAAGCACAGTTTCAGGAGAAGACAGGTTTTTTCATGTACTACAACACTGATAGCTTAGAAAATGGTATTTTCTTCCATTTGCATAATGCCTGAAATTTTTCAGAAGGTACTTTCAAAATAAGTCTCAGTAACTAAAGTAATTAACTACGATTATTTGGTTAAAACACCCATAATTCATTTATTTACCCATGTTTGTAATGATGAATTTTGGTTTTGATGTGAGCAGGGCCAAGGTGCAGTGATGACAGTCAGGACCATCATGGCCCAGCAATAGTAGCATCTTCACAAGATCAGTTCAAGTCAGCTCTGGAACTGATGCCTGACAATCCCAAATCAAAGGTATGCAGTTTCTGAATGCCCCCTATCATAACACAATTGCAGTACAAGCCACAACTGCATTGGGCAGACTTTCCTAAATGATGTGGTGATTGAACTTTTAAAAATATCAGTCATTTGGAGAAGATATCAGGAGTCCTTACATTTGGTAAATGGATTAGTTATAAATAATAAATACCTGGAAATTGGTAGGTACTTTTGGTTGCATCACAAAAATGTCATGAAGTAGAACTGGGTATTTCAGCTACTTTAACCGAGCCTTGGGCACAGGAGAGTCCAATTCTGATCATTTGCAGGATAAGCAATCAAGTTTAAGGTAAGGAGACTTTAGCCAAGGTGTTACTCTGGATTTACACCCCTGCAGATAGAATCAGATGCTATCTCCTAGTCTATGCATCCTCTGAGAATAGAATTAATTTTGAATTCTTGTATCATCTGCTTGCTTGTGCACTTATTTGCTAACTGTCTGACTGAGTGAGATATTCTGGGTCAGTATGATTTAGGCATCCTTTATTACACAGTTTCCAATTCAGTACATTTTTTAATCAAGACTAAATTGAAGTCAGGTTCCAGGTACATATAAATATAATATATATTTAGTGAATACATTGCAAATCCCCTAGTCTAATTTTGAATGTAACTATAACAGAATGAGAAATATGAAGGTTCCTTTATTTTCTAGAGGAGTGTTAAAATATTGCCACGTCTTAAAGGCAAGTTAAAACCTATTTTCATATTTTTAAAATCACATTAGCTAAAAGCTTGTTAAGGAATAAATAGTCCAGAGGATAATTGAGACTTAGCTGGCTTAAACATTAATGAATCAAAATCAGATGCCAGATCATTAATTAATTCTACAAATTATAATGTTGCCATTACTGGCAAATACTATGAGAACTAATACCAAGGAGAAAATTAAACTGCATAGTTTCCTTTCTTACTACATATCTTTTTCCAAAAATAAAACTGCAGTGGGGTTATTTTGGTTATTACATATATTGTCTGTTTTTTAAAAACTTTTGAATGATTCTTAATTTTTTAAAACATTTCCATTTCTTTAACATGCTATTTATAGCATCTGCCTATCATAGACTATAAGGATATTTCCATCAGTGCTGTAACCCACGGAAACTAAAATGTAGCAAAAGTGACAGAAAAGTCAATTCAACACTTCCGAAGCGTCACAAAATTTCACACCCCTTCAAATCAGCCTCTTTGGTAAAAGACATAATAATAGATGGGTCTTGCAATGCGGCCTGAAGTGCCACTATCTCAGGCTCTGTCAGGCCAATGCAGAAAAGGAATTAGATGAGAAATGAGAGAGGCAAAAGAGAAGGTCAGCTGGACATTTCTAGCCACCACTTCTCATCCCACAAGAAGAGGAAACCTCAATATATTTAAATGGTGGTGGACTTTAAGCACTCTTCTGCAGAGGGCAGAGCCAAGCTGGGGATTGGGCTGTGATGGGGTACCACTGAACCTTATGAAGAATGAAACACTCAGCAGTGATGAGGTGATATAATGTGAGATAATATAATGACATGATAGATCATCAGCCTAGTCAGAATAAAACTTTAGGGCCAAAATGACAGAGCATCATTGTCTGAAAACTCCCAGTATTGGAACTCTTTGTCTGGTGTGGTCGATCTTTTCCTCTTTTCCCATCATGTGACAGACACCAAGATTATCTAGGATCTAGAACATGAAGGTGGTCTAAAACATACTCAAAGTGCTTTAATTAAGCCTGGAGATCAATCCAAAGCAAATGTGCTGCAGTACTAGTGTAATACTTTGCTCACTTAAGCATCACTAAGTAAGTGGGTAGGGGCAATCTCCTCTGAGGTTAAATTGTCCTGAAGGATCCAGCATAGACTGTCAAGCCTGATGCCCGTAAGAGCGATCTGTGCCTGTAAGAAAAAGCTGTGGAAGAATGTCCCATTTTCTTCTCCATATCGATCGCTATTTTCATTCAATTTTCTTCCCCTTTTTAATTGAAAAGAAGAAGTCTGGGTGGATTATTTCCAGGTAAAACAGTAAGATAACCTGAAATAAAAATATTCTCGCAGTTTCCCAAAATGAATCACAGCTCAGTTTCCAGTCGGAATCTGAGACTCATGAATCTCGTTACCAAGAGCTACATTTCAGCTGCAGAATAATAAGCTGGCACCTTTTTTCAGCCCTCAGTGTCTGTCCACCATTAATGACAGCCAAATCTTTGCCAAATCAAATCTGTCATCTAGATCAGAGGGTGCTAGCATCATGCTGACTGTCTTTTTTGATAGTTCCCTATCTACGCTGAATAGATTAATTCTTGGTAGTTTTTTACCCTGTGGGTCTTCTGAACTACCTAAAGATGTTAACCTTTGCCATTCAATAAAAATTAAACTGTCAATAGGCAACAATTTGGATAATAATGTATTCTGATATAACTACGTTATCTGTCCCTCTACTGAATTCATGGCCCTCTTCCATGTTTGGAGGCAATCAGCTACTAAAGCTGATTCATTGCAACTTTTGGCCTTCTGGCAAAATTATAGTATCTAATAATAGACCAGTAATTACAATTTTCCCCCAAAGACTCTGTCTTGAACACAAGTCCAGAAGAGGCTGAGTGCAGCCAACAGTGGATGCCTATGAAACACGCATGAGAACAGGACAAGCATGTAGAGATTCTCCTTCCAAGGACTTTTCCAGATTGCAGCTACTTGCATCTCAGCAACTTCTTGAGACATTTAGTAGTACTTGAAGAATTTTTCTTGGCTGAATTTGTCCAGTCTTTCTTTTTGTTAAGATATACAGCCAGTATGGGTCCCTCTTCTAGTTTTTGTCTCTCCAGCTACCCTGCTAGATTGGTGGAAAGATGATGGGCTTTTCTTGTAATGAGTAATGACTCAGAGGTGGAAAGGACTCTTTTTACATGGTTGGATGGCCAAGTTCATGGTGAAATAGCTGCTATAATTCTGCTGGGATTTCATATTATCATTAATGATTTGCTAGGGCACTTGAAGCCTGCAATGCTATCCCTTAAAAGGATTTAAAATCTAAACACATTAAAAAAGCTCTGCATTTGCGCTGCGTGGCTTATGTTCCTATTTTCTGACACTACAGCCCTAATTCTTTTGACACTCTGAAATCTGTCACTGTTGGAAATTATTAATGCCACCATCAACAAGGAAAACTACAAACCCAGGAACTTTTACAACTGTGGTGTGAAAGCATGGTATTCAGCTGCTGTAGAAACGTCTTCGGCAGGAAACTGTCTTGTTCTTTAGCTTCATATTTTTCCACTCACAGAGGTTAATTAATTACAGTAATTAATAGTTAGACCAAATTTATGCAGCCTAACAGAAACTTTGTTACAGATGGACTCTGCCATGTAATGAGGGGCAGTTGATGGTGACTTTTTTTTCCTTTCCAAAGGGCATCCAGTGGAAGATCACAGTTATGGCAGTTTGGGGAGAAGAAAACAAAACCACTGTTCGTCCATGCAATGAGATGCCTTGTGACAAATAGCTTACTCTAACTGGTAAGTGACACCAAAATAGATGCATTTTTTTAATCCACTTTTACTGTCTTACAAGCTTTCAGCCAATTTATTGAGATAATTTGTATAGAATTGATTTTTGCATATACTTTTATCAGATAGGCAAGCACTCACTGACGGTTAATACACAATGGTCCTATCACACAGTGCTGTATAATCAACAGCCATCCACAGCTTGGATGGCCTGGAAAAAGCATCAGATGGGGCACCATTTTTCTAAAAAAATAGTCATGCCAATATAATGTCCCAAACAGAATCACTAATTTCCATATGCATGTCCCTTTTTCATCTTGAATTGTGTCACTTTGGACGCTTTTATCACTGAATGTAAGCAACTGTATGCCAATTGAATTAAGTTCCTATAATTAAGATAACTGAAGGGATGCAAAAGGGAAACTTTCTATGCAGCCACATTGTCACCAGGCCCCGAGGCTGTGTCTCCTGTCTTTGATAGAGAGGCTGTGGTCTGTAATGCTGGTGGATTTTCCACAGCTCTGGCATTTTAGATGCTTCTGGTTTTAAACCTGGTGTCCCCAGTCCACTTCTCGCTGTGTCATTTTGAAATTGCAAGTTCATTGACACACACCTTCAATAAGCTAGCATGCACTCTTCCTGCTGTCATTTACACTGAGTGATGTCAAAGAAAAAGAAAGAAAAAGGCAGCACAGTATACTCAATGAGCAGTTTGGGGGATAATATAAATCATAGTAGAAGCAAGGTGCTTTGTTGGGGTTTTTTCCTTGTTTGTTTGTTTATGAGGTTATCCTAAAAGATGGGACTCAATGAGAAAAATTCTTCCCTTAGGAAAGTTAATGGGAAACAATTCAGCAGTTGCAACAGGAATAGGATTTTTCTGACTCTGTATTATTCTATTTCCATCCTTCCCCCTCTGCCTCCTCTCCAGCACGCACACAGTAGACAAAGAACAGCGCCTCTCCTATTTCAGCTGTCATTTCAAAGGAAGAAGACTGACTTAATTCCCTATCACCAGGTCACTTAATTGCTTGGCGGTCATAAAGGATAACAATTTTTATTGTTCAATTTAATTAGACAGCTTCTAGAATAAAATCATTTGAATTTTCTCATAACACAATCTATCTCTTGGAAAAAGGATAAAAGCTTATTTCAATGGGAAATCATGGCTTGAGTCACATCTGGAAAAGCCCTAGCACCTCAAGTCGCTGAAATAAAACTTCTTTGTGTAGACAAATGCAAAACCTATTCTGATTCCTGTAAGAACTGAGAGTGATATTAAGTGGTTTTTAGCTATGTTGGTTTTTGGAAAACAGGTTAAGCTACTAGCTAGAGAGTGTAAACTGAAAACTGAAAAATAGATTATGGTAACTGATTGTGGCTAAGGATGAAAGCTGTCTTTAGGATCTAACATTTCTTTAGGATTCTGCAGAACCTTACAGCTTCAACAGACACTGTAGCCACCATACAGCAAAAATGTAAGTTCTGCCACATAAAACATCTTTTCCAGGGGTCAAAATATCTGACCTGTTTACAGAAAAGGAGCAGATTGAGAGCTTGCCTGTACTGATGCAGAAGGATGCCAACCTTGACAGAGTTTACTTTCTTCTTAAGAGCAAACCAAAACCTCCTGAAGTTCATAAGGAATTTTGTGGCACCTGTCTGGCAAAAAATCTGCTAGTCATCTGACTTTTCCTATGGGTATGTGTATCATGACTAAAAGATACAAAGTAGAGGGGAAAGGCACTGAAAGGGGATTTTTTACTTCAGTAAATTTACAAAATCAGTAATTGCTGGGGGGCGGTCAAAGCCACATGCCCAGTTAAGAGATTCTACACTTTGCCAAAGGAGATTTTTTTTCTCAAAAGCTCTTCTGCAGCAATCAAAATGTATTATTTTTGTCGCAGGTTTTAGAGCTGAAGGGGTGACATTTTCTACCTTGTTTAAGGCTAGCAGTTTGCCTAATGTATCCACTGAAGCAGTATCAGAGTAATGCTTTTAAATTTTGTTTTTTAAAATGCCCTGTTAAACCAGCAAAAGTAATCTAATCCAACTCAAACATCTTCGTGGAGGTTAGTGCATGTTGTTTGGAAAGAAATTTAAGTTGTCCAGAGAAGAGCCACTGGAGAGTGTGAAGTTCTGTCTAGGTGTTATGTTCTGTTTTAAATGATGTAACTACAGGCCAGTTTCCCAAGATACTAGACTGAAAATGCCTGGTCGGCTAGGACATGGAGTTTTCCTCCTTCCTCTTTCTTCCCTTTTCCCCCTTCCTGATTCCTTTCAGTAACCCATGTAGATGTGCCTCCTTTGAAGCCGGGCATTGCTGGTGCAGTAACTGGAGCTGGCAAAACACACTGGCACTGACTCCATCTCTCTGCTCTTTTCCCCTCAGGTTTGTGACCTTCCAAAATGATTGCCCATCCCATTACTTGATAAAGCACTCAGGATGTTGCTGCACTTGAAAATGAGCTGGTTTACTCCAACCCTGTACATAAACTGTTAGTATATGTCTAGATCTTCTAAGTTCATGCAGCTCAGAATAGACCCACTAAAGCTGGTGGAGCTGCTTCCATTCACCCCAACTCTAGGTCTGATCCATCTTTTCTCATTTGGTTCTTTAACCAGTCCATTTTTCTTGTTCCAACTTCTTTTCTCATCTACATTTATCCGTCTAGTATTTTGAAATTTTATGCAGTCTGGTTTCATTTACTGTTAAAAATGCATCCCCAGTATGAGGCACATCATTTTCTAAGCCTCCATCATGCCAAGAGAGTTAGTAAAACATCAGTTTTTCACTTCAGTTCCCAACCCATATGTTTTCAAGTAGCACTGGGGAAACATTTTTTAAAGGACAGACTCCAGAGATGTCTTCTAATATCATCAGCAATGATAATCAAAAGCTGCTTCTGCAGAAGCCTGTGGGATTATCAGTCTCTCAAAAGGAAATTCAGCAGCTTTTCTTGCAGCAACATTTATTCTCCACCCTTGCACCTCAGGCTATCCTTCACCTCAAGGTGGTGACACCCTGGACAACTCCATTTCCATATGCACTTCCTATTCAAGTGTCAGGAGGGACCCTTAATCCAGGGTAAAAAGCCCTCCTGGACTTCTATGGGAAACACAACTCAAATGCTAATAACAGTTTATCATAGTTCCTAGGTGATACAATTATGCCTCATTTACAGTTGCAAAACACCTCTGAGGAAGTTGGGCTTTTTTTCTTCTCTAATTTAGACATAATTTCAGCTAGTCATGACATCAGTGTTAGGACTCAGACTTTGTCACAAAGGAGCACATTGCTAATTTCAAGCTTTCTTGGCCAGTTCTGTTCAGACTCAGAGGTAATACAGCCCGTTTCTATCCTGTGATTGGCAGCACAGAGTGTTTATGAATATCCAGATAATGATCATCATTTCTGCAAACCTTCCCGCTACTGACCTCTTTGACAAGGAGAATAACATAGAGCATGAAGGGGCACTGAGTGCCCTGTTAAAAAGTTCAAGCAAATACTCTCCAGAATTGATTTTTCTGCAGCAATCTTATTATTTTGCACTCTGCCATTTCTCACTATTTCTATTCTTCTCTTTCTGAGTGTTCTATTTCCTTTTCTTTTCCCTCTTCTTCAGTTCCTCAGACGATGCCTTCAGGACTTGCTGTGCTCCCTGCGCCTCCCCACAGGATGGAAGCATTTTGGTACCACCTGGGCCATACTTGACTGTGGACCCCAGCAGAGCCCCACAGACACTTTGAAGAGGATTATGGATCCTTTCCTGCAAATCTAGAGACGGTCATCACCTGCCTTGGCTTGTGACTACCTCTTCACATGTAATCCCTGGGAGTAGTTTATTGACAATGCAAACATTCAACTCCACTGAATTTCTGCAGGGGCAAGAAAATAAGCCCTTGCTTGGCCACGAGGGCAGCAATATGGTGAAAAGCAACAGCAGCCATCCTCTGCAATGCCTCCTGGCCAGCCTTGCTCTCCTCAAACTTTCAGAAAAGGGCTTTGCAGTTGTCTCCAGCCCCTGCAAGGAGTGTGGGGGAAGCAGGGGGCCAGGGTGAGGGGTGCAGGGTGCAGTAGGAGGGGAGAGAGGCAGAGGGGATCTGACCAAAGCCCAAACTGTGACAGGAGAAATTGAAATGCAAATTCTGCACCCTGGCAATAAATTTCACAGCAGCCTAATTTTCCTAGGAATGACGCCTTGGGCAGAGCCTGTGTGGGCCAGAAAGGAACGGGCTCTAAATTTTCTAGAACTCCCTAATCCGCTTTATCAGTCGCTTCTTCCTAAACTGCTGCTGCTCCCTGAGAGATTTAAAGCCACAGTGGCTTCTTCAAGGCTCTTCCTGATTATTATGTTTATTCTCATCCAGTCAAGACAGAGAAACATTAGCATGTGATTTACAGTGTGGGACCAATCGCAGATACCAGCACTCAATATTTGAAATTCAAGCAGTAGCTACTTGCAAGAAACTGGTCAGGATCAATCTGGAGATAAAAAGGAGGGTTCTGCCTTTTTAGAAGGTGGTAAAGATCCATTGTCAAGGTCTGTCAGTCTTACCAGCACATGCAGTGGCACTCACAAAGTATTAATACATGTGCCTGTGCTAGGTTTAATTCTTTCCTTTTGTTTAAGGTTTTTTTTTTTTTTTTCCCTTGCAACCATCTACTTTTCTTCTCATGTTTCAAGCCTTTATATCTATCTGTCAAGCAGGCAGTGGATTCAGGACAGGTTTTCATGCCAAGGCATTCCTTTACCTAATGAAAACAAGTGAATAAAACATAAGAGAAGTAGCTTTAAATTAAAAATAGAAAAAAAGCCCTGAAGAAAACCAATATCTGAAGAAAAACATTTTTTTCCTAGGAAAATGCCTATTGAGTAGATTAATTCTATTTATTTCTTGTAATTTAAGTAGGCATCTATAATTATACCATCTTTAAATAAGGATAAGGACCATGTCTGGCAGAAGAGAAATATGTACATATGTGAAGAGTCAAGACAATGCAGATAAACTTCTGATGGCATGACATATTCATGCAGAGCAGTCACTTTTTAAAACTAAAATTTCCTCCCAAAGGCCCCCAGTTTGTATTATTAATGACATTTTTCTTAGCCTGCATTACCATTTCCATTGGAGGGGAAAAAAGACAAAAACTTTTCTCAAGTTTGAAAGGAAAAAGCAGTCTCTGAGCCACGAACATCAAATGCTTTTGCACAAGCCTTTGAATGGATTTCATCCACATGGTTTTGTAAAGGAATGGAGTGAGCATCCACTCCTGGCCTGAGACCCTGTGCTGAGGGACTCAGAGATGAAGTACAGCCAAATTGCAAACCTGGAGGGAAAAAAAAGCACGGAAAAGCACTTCACAATGCTGCACTGCAACAGCAGCCGCACACAACAGGACCCCTTCCAGCCTCCAGAACACCGGTCCCATTTCGCAGTAGCTCTGGTGAAGTGAGCACATTTGGACCCTGATTTAAGTCGTGGGTAACACTGACGGCTCAGAGCTAATTTAAGTCTATACCAAAGTGTTGTGAGGAGCAGGGCCATTCAATCTGTTCCTTCAGGTTTCTGCTGGCTGCATGGAGCCTTGGATGCCATATCCTAAATGTCTGCCACCAACTAGCCATCCCTCTTCTCTGTTTAATGTGAATATCCTGTAATTGGAGTGTCAAGCTTCTGGCTGCCACCACTGAGGAGGAGGATACGGAGGAGGAACCAGAAGAAATCCGTCTTTGCCATAATGAATGCATGCAGTTCAGACCAGATTGGGCTGTTCAGATGTTTTATTCCTCCTTTTCATCTCCTTTGTGGAAGCTCAAGCAGTACCAGAACACAGAGAACTCCTTTTAGGGCTTCAAACCCATCAAAGATCTGCCGGGTCCACTGTGCGGGAGACAGACAGGGAAGCTTTTTTTGATGCATCTTTCTAATCTCTGTGCTGCCAGTGCATTTTGCATATCTCGTTGGCTGCTGGTGTGGGGACTCATGGCAGAGGCTGCCCCCTGGAAGTGGGGGCTGGGGAGCCAGTCCAGGGTGCTCTGCTGCTTTGGTGAGGCAAGCACCTGCCTTGGAAAGGGTGACAAATAGCTGGTTTTACTGCAGTCTCTGGTGCCTAATTGTACAAGGTGGCACAAACTTAGATGCAGTGCCCACACTGAAGCACAGAAAGCACAAGCAGGTGTTTGCTGTGATGCTGTTAACTCATTTACACAGCTGTTTTTAGGGGCCTGGGCAGTAGCTCTCACTGGCTGTACTCCATATGGCCTCTAGCATTTTCCGGCTGTTTCACAGATGTAGAGAAGATCTATGGCACCCAAAGGTCCTGAGCTTTTTTGCCCTCAAGCTGCTGCTAGCAACAGTTAGGGTTCTTAAAGGAGCAACAAGGGGGGGGTCCATAGTGCAGAGGAAGCCCTTATTGCAGCTCTCTGTGTTACCTGTCTGGAGAGGAGTGCAAGGTGTGTCAGCTCGAAGTGCTGAAGGAACACATCCATCCCACTGGTGCTACCCTGCGATTGCTTTGGTGAGGCACTGATCTGATACTGCCCTGGCCTGTCTTGGTATCACTGTGTGTGCCCAACTGCTCTGTTTGTTTTGTTTGTTTGCTGTCCAGATGGATGGAAATCAAAGCTTTTGTTGTCGCCCTATTCCATTCACCTCAATCTGAAAAGGAACCTGTAGGTACAGCTGTCTGTGCCTTTGCAAGCCACCCTCACCATGACGGATACCACCTACTCAGTGACGAGCAACAGGGGATTTTAATATTGTTTTGTTGTCTTACTTAAAGATCTGAAAGTGAATAAATCACACATGTGTCCCGCTGCTAAAGCTATCAATCAGATGTGTAAAGATTGGACACTCGCAGAGATGTGGAGAAATCTACATCTGTTTTCTAGGATCACACTTTCTTAAATGCAAAACTTACAATTCTTTTCCTGGTAGTATCTAGTACTGCTGAAATCAAAATTAATACTTGGAATGACCATCAAGTTATGTTGACCGTTTTCCTGCCATTGTTCTGATCAGGCTTTTAAAAATTAGTGGCTATAATCTCACCACTGATTATATGGAATTTCCTACAGCTATTTAAATAAATCAGACTTTTACAAATAAAAAGGAAACTCAAGAACAGACCATACTTACCTTGGAGAGATATTCCAGACCTAGCTGAAAAAATACGGGAGTCATTTGTAGTCAGAAATATGAGTTAAGATTAGAACATTTGATTTTTTTTTTTTAATACATAACTAAATAAGCTTTCCCGCAGGCTTGGACAAATCATCACTAAATCCACATTTCAATAGAGAACAGGAAAACTGGACTGGATAACTCTTATGCAGGCTGGGATATTTTACATCTCCTATTCATCTATTCACTCTTTCACAGTGTTGCCCAGAAATGTTAGAATTCATGCATTGGGGTCCAAAAATAGCTTAGGAAAGAGTACTAGATAAAAAAAAAAAAAAAAAGAAAAAAGAAAAAAGTACTTCCCTGGAAAGCAAGATTTAAAAAATATATTCCATAAAAATTATTCTCTGTAGATGCTACAGAATATATTACGTTAGTGGTGTCTAGGTCAAAACTAAACCATTGAAAGAGTGCTTTTATCTGCCACTTGGAGCAGGACTAGCTGTCTTTTTGCATTTAGCCAGTATGCATAAATTATTTTGTGTATTGCTTAATTGCTGAAGGTTTGTACATAATCATTTTGCAGTTCGAGATTCTATCCTATGGTAAGAAATTCCCTAGGTAAAGACTGAGGTGAAGATGTCTTTCTGATTTCTGCAGGATTCTGAACTGAAATAGGTATCACTGGCATTCCTGACCACAGCAAGCCTCAGAAAACAGCCATCAATAGCCTTGACCCTGTTTGAACTGTGATTACTGCTCCAGAATTCACCCAGATTGTATTGGCAACCAGCGTGAAGTATGAGCCCAGTCCGTCCTGAAGACTAATAACTTAGCCAGGAGGATTGGCTTCACGTGCCATGTTAATCGAGTCTCTCTTGAAGTTAAGAACGAGCAGTAATTTCCACAGGGAGTCAGAAAATTAATACAGCCCTGAAACGCACACCAAGTTGCCTTTGCACTTAGTTGCCTACCTGCATGCTAGATACAAGATGGTAACAGTACCAACAGTTTTGGTTTGACTTGATTTCTTCATCTGTGGGGAATAGTGATGCTACATAAGTGATGAAAGGCACCTTAGTCCTTTCATGAAATGTCAATGAACTGGAAAGCATGGGGGTGCTCAACCTTTGTGTCAAGCTGTGCTGTGTCTCGACACATCCTACCTCATGAACATCCAAACTCTGCCCTTACCACTGGAGGAGTCCTCATGGGATTAAATCTCAGGGCCAGTGGACAGGGTTTGTAGCAATAGCCTTCTCAAGAGATGGTAAAAACCACAGTAACTAAGTCAGGGAACCTGCATGCTAATATTGAGAATGTATTTCCATATTTATTAGCAGTGTTCTGTTTACTGAAGTCAAACCACTGTTTAGTCCTCCCTCACCAGCTCTGTCTCTTCTCGCTCCCTTCTCACCCCTCTGCATTTGGTTGTTCAGACTCCTACAGATGACTGCAGAGGAAATGGAGACTGCTTGCAGGATCTGCTCGGTGAATGGTAAACCCCAAGCAAACACACTGTTTATTCAGAAATATTTCAGGCTGTTGTCAGGAGCCAAGAGAATACTGATTTCTGATTGTGCTTACCTCTTAAAGGGGAGCATGCAAGTCTCTGTGGTAACTTTCCATTTCAATGGCTACTGAAAGAAATCTGTTTTGGGAATTGCCTTCTCTTACTTGTGTAAAAATCCTTTTGTGCCATTAAGACGCTTTGCAAAGAGAAACAAGATCTAGGGGCTTGTCAAGGCACAGTTTTCACTACCCAGTAGAGTTAGTCTCATTAAAATGGACCTCGTCTCCTCACTGCTCCTGCACATACTGTCAGTTTATCACAGATCATCTGACATCTCCAAAATGGAAAGCATGACGTAAAGCTGGAAAAGGAGCTCGAGACTGAAAAAGTCAAAATGAAAATTGCAAAGACTTTGGAATAACGGGTAGCAGGAAAAGATGGCTGTAACCAAACTTGTCAAGTCTTCAGGGTACCTATATGCCAGCCAGAGGGAACAATAAGTGTTCAGGGCTGTGTACCACTCTCTGCCTGTGGCCAGCTCTGCGAGGAGCAGTGCACAGTCCTGGATTCATGCATACCAGAATAACCTTCTTAGGACAACCCTGCCAAAAAAAACCCTTGCAGGAACCCCTTTCTGTCTTCCCCCCAGCTCAGTTCAAAGAGCATGGACACAGCCATGAGAGGCTGCAGCTGGCAGAGGCTGCCTGCCCACTGTCCTGCCCAGATGCCTTGCCCACACAAAGCAGGCCAGCTCAGGTCTTTCAGGCAGGTCTCAAGGGCAGTAGTCCTGAGTGTTGGTTTACCCTTGAATTTTAGGCTGGGAGCTAGGAAACAGCAAAAATGCCTGGGTGAAAGAAGACAAAATAGCACCCTGAGACCTTCTCTGGGTCAATGAGGAGTGCAAATCCTGTGCTCTGCCTGACATAAGGCAACAACCAGAAAATTACCAGGAGACAGAGGGGACACTGAGAAAGCCCTAGATACAGAGTGGTGTGGCTCTGGGAGGCACAGGGATGGGGTCAGGGCAAAGCACCTTGCCTTTCAGGGAAATGTCCCTCACACCGGCTGGGAGATGACAGCTTCCAGCAAGGACAGCTTCTAGCTGCTGACTTTCCTCCCAGAGCTGGATTGCCTCAACTGGATTTCCACAGCACTCAGATGGGCTCAGCAAAGGGAGTCCTTGTTTGATGGGTGAGGATGGCCACATGCTGCAGGGAGCTCCTGGCTTCCGACGTGGCCTTGCTTGGGTGGACGCTCCCTCCCTTCCCCAGAATGGAAATGCCTCCAGAGGGAGCTTGCTGTGGGAGATGTAATTTCTACTGTTCGTTTCCACGTGACAGCAGTAAATTCTTTTAATGCTTCTTAAGCTGAATTTTCCACGGTCAGTTTTCCTAGGAGACTATTTTTGCATGCATTTCCTCGTTGCCTGGACAAGACCAAGACAGATTTGAAGCCAGACCGTTGCAATAACTCAGCTCCACATAACAAGCCCGGTTCGGTAGGGGTGGGGAAAACAAACATTCTGGGGATTGACAGGAAGAGAGATTTAAACGGTGAAGTAGAGCATCGTACTCTCAGGCTTCAGTGGATTTTCAACATAGCAGGAGGAGAGGCTGTGGCACAAAGCAGTCCCTTTCTATAGGTATGTTTATATGTATATATGAATATATGTTCAATATTTAGATTAACTCCCCCCTTATGAAGTACATAAAATGCACAGGTGTATAAATTGAACCTGAGACTTTACCTCTGACAGTCCCTCTGCTCCCCCAGATGCCTTTGTCCCAGGCAGTCCCACTGGAAAAACAAACAGAAAAGCAAACCAACCCCAAGCCAGCATCAGCAGTACAGAAACAGCAAGGCTTTCTTATAGACTGCCACTCAGGGTCCCTGCAATTGAATGCGTGGGGCTGTCCTGTGTGCTTCCCTGGGGAATTTGCCTCTCCCACTCCCTCTCGCAGCAGATTTTGACACTGGGAAAGCAGTTTTGGGGCAGGAGCAGCCTGGCCCTGCCCGCACTGACCTGCAGTCAGCGGCACTGTGCTCTGCCTTCACCCACAAAGCGTCTGCACAGGGAGCTAAGGAGGATCCTGAAGAGGGAAGAGGAGCCACGGCTGGAGGATGAATGCTGAGCTAACAAAATCTAGAGGCAAACCCACACCAGGAGGTGTTGACTTTGCTGCTTCTCACATGTGCAGGTGACATCAGTTAATGTGTTAAAATGGCTAATGTGTCATTAAAGGAAAATGGGATTGAAATAAAGGATTCTGGATGTGGGAGGCAAGCCCCTTAAATTCCCTGTTGTAAATGCTGGGTTTGTGAATGAGCCACTGCCACCAGGTACTTTGGAGGAAAAGCCTAGCTAATAATTGGAGAAAATGGCATGGCACAAAACTCTCCAAGCGCTTGGCCTGGAGGCTCTGTGTCCATTAGAGGAAATCAGAAAGTCAAAACAGACACTGTGTAATTTCTTTGTACTTGCATTAACCATATCCCCAGCATTAGCAGTGTGGTTCCCTTTAGTATAATAAAGCACTTTATTCCACACCATCACAGCTAAGTATCCTCATCATATGGAGCATCACAGTGGCTAGAATTCACTTTTCCATTAAGGAGATTGTGCATCTTGCTAAGACATTAGTCTATAGCTCCAGCAATGTTTTGATTATTTTTAAGAGGGCAGAGCTTGGTGATAAACATTCACCCTCCCAGCCCCAGAGGAACTTTTAATTTAGTAAAAAACAAAAAAACTTTTCATTTCTGCTATTTGGCAACTGCCTTGGTGAAATATTTTGTCTCAATTACAATGTTAATCGAGTTGTTTCAGTGCACAAAATTTTTTCCTTTCTAGGCACCAGAACTGATTTCCTTGGGAGGCTTGATTGCATTAACTCTTTGGGAGCCCTAAATTCAACAAAGCTGTCAAAGTATGGGTCTTTGGTTTTTTTTTAACCTGGAGCACTGCCTGAAGGTTGCACAAATTAAAATCTGAACCGGACTCTTCTGAGAGGTACAGCGGGATAGGAGAAACAACAATGGATGCAAGTTGGTATGCAGGAAATTTGGATTAGATATTTGTATATTTTTTTTTTTTATCCCACAGGAAGGACAGTCAAAACACTGGATCAAGAGCCCACAGAACCTGTGGTCTCCATCCTCTGCAGTAATAGAACCCTAAGTGGGCAAGGCTCTGCACAACCTTGTTAATTGGTGCTGCTTTGTGCAGGCGTTGCCCCACATGATCCCTGAGTTCCTCCTGGCCTGAATTATTCTGTGATTTTGTCATCAACATAGAGAAGAGGAGAAAGGGAAAGCAGCATAGGCAATTTTACAAGCTCTTCATCTTCACTGTACTCCAGAGCCAGAGAATACCAAGCTGGATCCCCAAACTTCCTAGAGTGATAGCCTCTACCAAGGTGCATATGGATGCCTGGGAGCTGCACCAGCTGCTGAAGGGGGCAGCTGGGTAAGACCAATCTTTCTCCATCTTTGGGAGCCTGGGAGGGCTGAGGGTTTTTAAAGCATTTTTTGTACCTGTGGGCCTTGCCACATGCCCTTTGGAGCATCATATGTGATGTCTCTCCAGAGTGATGCTGAGAGCTCTCTGGCTGAAAAGTCCTGAGGTTAGTGTCACAGAGCCAAACTGTTCTCTCAGGTCTGCTCCAACCACTCTGAGGTTTGACTGGGTGGTTATAGCCAAGACCACAATTAAAAATGAGGATTTCTGCAGTTAATTTAACTGGTAGAAATTTCTGTTGGTCTTTTAGTCCTTGAAATCATTTTAACTCCTTGCTGACATACGTCCATATTGGGGATTTATATATTTATGTATCTGTAAAAGCAGTAAAATAATATACAGATGAGTGTTAATGTTGTAACAGAATGCCAGTGATAAGTACTCTGAGGCCACCTTAAACCCTGCTGAAACTTAAATGCCAGGTTGTTATTGAGGCTTGTTTACTCTCACTTCTAGCTGCATTTTACTGTTTGGCTTCCTAAATCTCAGCAGGGAAAGGACAGCTTAGCTCCCTCGAAGACCGTGCTGCTCTGAAATGATGACTGTTGCTGTGGGGGAAGGGGTTGCATTCTCTGTGACATGATTTGTAGGACCCTGTATAAATCATTTACCAGCATGCTTTCACTGTAAGCTTACAATTTGTGGAGCTTTAAGAAATGTAAGGAATAACAATGCGGAAAGGAAGAAAAACCAAACCAAACAAAAAAAAACCCAGATGAAGAGATGGACATCTTTAAACCCCTTGCCTGGAAAACCAAAAGCCTGAATTTAAGTCAAAGGGACAAGCACTGAAAGCATTTTAATGGGTGAGTGCCTTCCTGCACCGGCACCGCGTGTTGTACAAATCCCCACTTGGAGGCTTCAGAGCAGACGGAGAGGGGGCTTGGCCAGCCCTGCACGGGCAGTGCGGCTGTGACCCTCATGTCTCCCTCTTGAAGTCCTTAATAAATCATCCTGCCATGCTCATAAAGTGGGGTTGAGCAGCAAAGCAAAGGCCTGAGCATGCAAACCCAATTGGAAAATCAAGGGATTCTAAAAGGGGAGGGCAATATCTTCCATTTCTGTCACAGGGCAACACCCACAATGATTGCAAGTAACACCGGAGCAACCACTGGGGAGCTAATGTGGAGACATTACATTTTTCTTACTGCTGAAGGAGATGTCTGGCATCTTTCTTATGCCAAATGGAAATGCTGATACAGATTTTAAGTGATAATTAATGTCAGTCAGCATTATTATAAATAGAAATCCTGTCTCAAAAAATATTTCTCTTTTTGATGATGGATTTGGTGATACAGTGATCCTCCTTCCCTTGTCAGGTGCATCACTTAGTACTGTACAGCATGGTGATTAAAAATAAGCTCTCCAGAATATCAGTAAAAATTGCATTAAATGGATGAAGAAGTGAAGTATTTTTGAGCGATATTCAGAGATGTTTCCACTGCAGGTTGGAAGTGACCAAGACATTGAAAGCATTTTCTTGCCAAGACGCACCATGAAATCTAAATGACATGACAGGTAGCAACAGGTCTGCCTCAAGGATGGGGCAAACAGCACCAAATAGGCTGATGAAGCCGATGAGTTAAATTTTCCCCATTTTATTGGCTGAAAGAGACAGGCCTTGGGGATTCACTCTATGATCTCCCATGGACCACAGTCCCTTCTCAGGGCAGACCTGCTGCAGAACTGGAACAGGAGGCACTAGATCAGCATCCTGTATTTAGTGATAGCCAAAAAAAAGTGCTTCAGAGAAACTGTACATCATGTAGAAGATGGTGCAACATTCGGTAGGGTAGGCTCACTCAAATTGTATTTAAGTACATGTCTGTGTAAAGGATAGGGATGCACAGTGGAAGCTACTCCTGAAAATGAGCAAACAGGGTAATCTCACAATAACAGCAAAGGCTTTAAGGTCATAATGGAGAAGCAGCTGAACACAGGTTGTGAGGGCAAAGCTGTACTAAAAAGTGGTAAAATAATTGCTATATAAAAAGAAAGGAATGTGAGCAGATTCAGGCATGGGCTTCTTAGGCTGTATACAGCCAAGATGAGGCCAGTTCCTGACAATGATCATCTCCAGATGATCATTTTTAATAAGGGTGTAGGAAAATTGGTGACTGCATTGAAGAAAAAACAAAACACCACAGCAAGTGCCACAAAAATGGTTTAAGAGCTGAAGAAAGTGCTTTAAAGTGAGAAATGGATCACAATCTGTTTAGCCTATTAAAAAAAAAAAGGACTGAAAAGTAACTTGATTACAATGTGCTATTACCTTCGTGAAACAGTGGGAATCATGAAGTGTTTTAGCATGGGAGGTAACAAGACCCAGGAACTGTAATCCTGACACGGACAAATCTGACATAGTAGGAATACACTTCTAAGGAGAAGGGTCTAAAGCTCTGATCAAGCTATCAATGGAAGTAATGAATCCTCCACCTCTTAGTGTCTTCTGATCAGGACATACAGCTTCACTTCAAGCAGAAGTTGTGTTTTTGTCAAACATGCCATTGCTGTCTCTCTCCTTATTTTGAAAGTCATCCTTTAGCACTTCTAATGGCTGAGACCTTTTGTGGCAATAAATAGAAGGGAACAACAGAAGGGCCCAGAAATTATTCCCCAGAATATTTTTAAGTACTCAGTAATTACAGCAAGTTTTAAATAATTGAAGAAAGTAGTTTGCACAAAACCTCTGATCTGTGTTCTTTAAAAGAAATTCCTGGCTCACCAGCTTCTTTCTTTCTCCTCCTTGCAGATTCATTGGCAGGAACACAACAGCATTTAGCAGGTTTTTCCCAGTGCTGCAGCTCTTGATGGCAAAGACTGAGGGTTCGGAAATGCCCTAGGAAGACTGTCTGGAGCCAGCGGGCATTGGGCAGTGACAGCAGACTTGCAAGCCACGAGCAGCCTCCCTACCAGAATGTGTGGTAGCTACCCTAATCACCACCCCTACAGGCCTTAGCCCAGGTAAGACTCGAGGGAACATTTCCTTCTGCATTTATGCCAGCACTAATGCTACAAATTTTGGTTTCCCTTGTCCAAGATATCTAAGATACAGAAACTGATCCTGCCCATGGGATACAGGATTGTCTTTTCAAGAAATAATATCTAGAGAATGATCAAAGGCATCCATAGTCAGTGGATTAAATGGGAGCTGTGGATGCTGGCTTATATTAGCTTCCAATTGAGTGTCTGCTGCTGATTTTGAAGTGCCTAAACTGAAGACACTAGAGACTGAAAATGTTGCCTAGCTGTGCTTGATCTCCATGTCCCAGGGGAGTAAAGAAAGTAATAAAAACTAATACTGTCAGGAACTGCAACATGCCCCTAGTGACAATGCACAGGGAGCAAGCAAAGCAGAGTAGGAAGCTGTTCCCTCACTCCACCATAATAGTGTTCATGTGCAAGATCACGTTTTGCACCATTTTCAGGGTGACTATGGAATTTATTCCAAAGGTATAGCAGGAGCTAAAGAGTGGTGAATGTGAAAAACAGGGGAGAGACAAATTATAATGTAAACAGCCAGGAAAGACAGTGAGAAAAGTGCTGGAGCAGCACAGTAATGCTCAGGGACAACCTGATGTGAGTTCCGTGATAGAGAATGAACATTTGGGACTGAGGTATTTGAACTTCCTACGCAGATTCCTGCAGCCAGCCTGAGTTTGCTGATTTGATTAAGGATTGACTGTGCCCATGTGAATTTAAATTGATTTCTCATTGCAGCATGAATCTCCTTCCTTCCCTCCCTCCCCGTGAGAGAAGGCACAGCAGCTGAAGTCACCTTTACAAGTCATGCTGACATGGGAGAAAGAAGCTAAATGGGAGAAAGAGGCTTATAGGATAATGAGAAAATATTTTTTAATTAGTGGTGAACTGAGTATTTCTCCTGTTTTCTGCTTCAGATCCTGACTGGCAGAAGAGAAAGAAGGAGGCAGGACTGAGATGGGGTAGGAGAGCACTAGGGTGAATGGTTTTCCACCAAGTGGCTGTGCTCCTGCTATCAGCCCTGATCTCTCACAGCTGGGTCTCATTCTTGCTGTGATATGCACAATTTTCGTTTTGCCCTCTCCACTGCAACAAGCATTAATTTAAAATTCCCGCAGGCACAACTTTGGAGGCCTCCTAGTTTCCAAAGGAGAAGTAAGCTGCCAGGTGAACCATGAATTCACCCTGTAGGTGACAGGGACTATTTTCTGACTGGTTTTTCCTTACCTTTACCCTCATTCAACTCTCCAGTATCATTGATGGATTAGTAAAGTGCCTTGAATCTGCAAGTGACATAATTTGCTCGACGATCAGCATTCTCCATCAATAATGAAACTAAAACCATAGCTTAATAGGCAACAAGGCTAGAGCAGCTGGCAGTGCTGCACAAATCTGGCACTCTTGCTGCTGAGTTTATTAGACGTTTTATAGTCCTGGGAACTAAAGATAATGGATCCCATTCCCATATGCTGCATCAACAAGGGCTGGGACTTCGTCGTGCCATTGATCTATGAGGCAGCAATGAATACGACCCAGACACAAATGCTAAAATGAATCAATCCTAAGCTGTTAAAGAGACACCATGAAGCACTTTCCAGTTTTCAGTTCTTGCTTTCTAATCTCCATTCCATGAAATGCTCTCCCAAGGGCTTTTAAATACAACAGTTGGCTGCAGACTTTGGGATCAGGTTGAGAGGAATTGCCCCTGTGGATCAGCGAACAGAGATGAAATTTAGAGCCCATTACCCTTGGTAGGCACTTGTGAGCTCCACCCATTCCATATGAAGCAAAAACCTTTTGGGGATTGCTTTAATTTTTAAAAAGTGCTGTGTGATTATGTTCATGCAGGTTTACTGTAGGGTTCATAAAGCTAGTCTCCTTGGATGACTGGAAGACAAACTTTGATTTGTTTTCTAGTACAGAAAACTGTAAGTACCTGCAGCCAAGAGAATTAAAAAGAAATGAAACGAACTTTAGTCTGAACCTGACTGATAGTGAGTACTACTCAGGTGCTGACACTGGCTACTTCAGAAACTATGATACCTTCCAATGTTAGCATGTGCAACTGCCATGCTTGCTGCAGTCTCAAATCCATTTCTTTTGAATCTACATCGATGTGCTCTATTTCAGCCATTTAAAACATCTAGTACTCAATATCCACAAATTGTTTTAAAGCAAACATGCAACGAAAAGAAAAAACTAAAATAGCAGCCTGTAGACCAACATCTGAAATATAAAACAGAGACAAGAGAAAAATGCTATGATAAAAAATCAGTTTTTGAAGCAAGGAGCGACTGTCTAGCTATGTACACAAAATGAAAGTTTCACCAAGACATTATCGCATAAAATAGTTTGGAGAGTTCCTACTCAAACACAGGGTTATGGAAAGGAGAGACAATCAGCTCACTCCTCCTGATTACGGATGCCAAGAGGAGCTGATGACGGCCTCAGGCACTTTCTTGGCTCCATATGCCCAAAATCTCTGCAAAAATCACATCAAGTGGCATTTGGTATTTAACCTTGCTGTGCCCTTTATGGCAGGCAATAATGCTACTTGGGCACAACAGCTCCACAAAATTGTGAACGTTATCCAGTAATTAGTATCAAGTAAATAACACAAGAAAGCTGGATGGGGAACTAAAAAAGAGACTAATGTGTTCATTAGTATGGTAAATTATTTTCTCTTATATGTATCTGAATGGATGGGCAAATAATGAGTCTCTTAGATTTGTGGGGCATCTCACACTGGGGAGAAGATCTGATTGCTGTGCACATTGCATCATTCTGTTTATTTGGACCATGAAACCCAACAGCTGTTTAACAACACACCCAAGTTTACAACCTGAGGTAGAAGCAATGTAATTATTTTAAGACAAGTTAGGCTGCCTAATGCTAGCATGTGGATTTAAGAGATGAGTTTCTCAATGGCTCTATGGAATCCAGACTTAGCTTGCAGGAGCAAAACAAAAAAGCTGGGTGCAGGGAAGCACTCAAGCTTTGCATGATTAATGCAAATCATGGCAGACATTTTATTGGTGCTGGTCAAGAAAAAATGCATTTCAATTTTCCATACTAAAGAAAGCTTATTAGGAAAGCTTTCCATTAGGCTACTCCTTCATAGATGTGGTAGCTGTTTGAACTTTTAACTCAAAAGAATACAGTAAAAACTAATTTAGGTGCATGGGGAATAATACAACTATTGGGTTTGGTAAAATTCTGTTGCCCCCAAAAGAAATCATCCGAAAACTCCAGTATAGATGATGATTTGATGAAAGAATAAAAGAGAAGTAGCAGAGTTCAAATTGTAGTCTCCAACAGCAGCCAGGCTGACTGACACATGCAATACCTTATGTGAACAGCTCAAAGGGTTCTTGTCAAGGTTAAAAACAGCCCAAAGTAATTTTATTTGTTATTACAAATAAGCCATGTTATGCTTACTTGAAATACATTCTTTTTCATATTTTCCTGAAAAAGCTTCCTTTATAAACAATAATTTTAAATATAGTGATTATCTGAACACCTGAAGCCCAAACTGCTGCTCCCATGACACGACTGTACTTCTCACCCCAGCATGTAGATACAGTTATAAACATATGCCCTAACTATAGGCTAGCCACTTCACACCAGGAAAACCTCATGTGCTGAAGAGAGAGGTGAGCATCACACCACACAACCCAGTGTCCAGAATGAAGGGCATCAGATGAGCAGAGTTTGATCCCTAATTCTCCTACTCACGTTGCCATTGACCAGCTGAGCTGATGACTCCTGGACTCGTTACTGCCACGAGCTGGGGTTGGAGGCATTTAGGTTTCCATGTGAATGATGCCCATGGCAGAGGGTTGCAACATGCAGAGTCATGAATTGACTGCAGCCTGGAAAGGGAGAAGTGGAGAAAAGTCATGAAATGCTGCGAACTACAGTAACACTCGTGTTCAAACACTGCTAAAATCAAAAAGCTTCAGAAAGCTCAGACAAGAGATCTAGTTTGGATCCTGAAAAATACCCCAAATATTTTTCCAAGATTTGAGAGATTTGCATGGAATTGCTTTCCTGGTGGTCTTTTCCTTGCACCTGTCCTCACCCCACAAGGTGGGCCATCCATCCATCCAGCTGGTTCCTATTGCACAACCCTCCTGCTCTTGTCCTGGTTCAGTACCTCAGTCTTTCCTCATTAAGTGAATGATTTAATCTTAAGAGCTCACTAGCTCAGTGACTCCTATCCAGCAAAACAAGCTCCTAGTCCTTCCCTGCTGGTATTTGCTGCCCCAAAGACAAAGCAATAAAGCACAGACTTGCTGGCTTGGTGTCCCCCTTCAGCTGGGCAGGTTTAGCCTCTCTTCTCTCCTCAGCAGATTTTCCTGGCTGCTGAAACCTCTTACCAGCCCCACTGCCTGACTGCACAGGCGGCTTGGGGTGTGGGAACAAGCTGGACAGCTGCCCTTCCACCTGCTCGTGCCAGAAAAGTGTGCTGCACCCCGGGAGCCTTGAGATGGCATTCAGCCCCTTTGCCCATGTGCAGAGACCTCCTAACCCCTGCAGGGCCCCAGAGGACAAAGCGTGAATCAAAGCGCTGCTAACACGGCACAGAGGGGAGACCTGCTGGAGTCTGGGCAGCTGTGGGGGGGTAGGGGGGTGGGGGCAGAGCATGGCCATGGGGGCAGTGGGGCTGCTAAGACTTGGCTGCACCTCAACAGCACAGGTCAGTCTGCACCAGTCCTCCCATAATCCCCATGCTGAACCGTCCAAGCCATGAATGAAACCCCCCAAATAATTAAACATCATCTACTTTAGCAGCCACTAGCAGGAAAATAAATAAGACATCCCAACAGAGGAAGATAATTTCACGTTTACGCTTCCAAGGGAAAAGGGAATTTGAAACAAACAAAACATCTTTTTTTTCCCTGCAGAAAGAGAAACTGCCTGTCAAAGCAGGACCGTAGCGACACTGAGGACTCTGTGCAAAATTCTTCTGTTTGCTTCTGCATTTGATTAGCTGCCTGCATTATGTGTTTTAATTTCCTGCCATTGAAGCACATTGCTGTCATGGTGATAGATGCTATAGAAATGAGTGAAATAAATAAATAAAAGTTCAGAACACTTTTGACCAACTCTGCACTAATTAGTGCATAAGACAAACAGATAAATGTTTTCTGGGATTTGTGTCAACCATATCCAGATTCCTCCCCTGCTTCTCAGATATCAGCAAAACCCTTTCTAGAAATGGAAATAAAGAAAGGCAGCAGATGGTGCTGGGAATACTCGGAGTAAGATGTCTCCATTCAGACCTAGATATTAGTAGCAAACTGTGGAGTTAACAAGCGATGTGGAGCAGTGAATATTTAATGTATGGTAGTAGAAGAGCAAGGAAGACAATATTTCAAAATGACTGATAAAGGCTAACTAGAAACCATTCAGAACTTGTGTGGGTGGGATGCTAACTCTGATGGCAAAAGCTGATCTAGCAGGAATAGGTGGAAGTGGGAGGGGAGAGAGAAGCAGCTCTCCCTCAGCAGAAACATGGGAGCATGGAGATTAATCTTGTTAACATAGTTTATAACACCAAAATGATGGTGTGGTACTGTTCATCTCTAGTGGACTTTATAAAAAACCCCAAATAGTAATAACTGTAACTCACATAGGGTTCAACCAAAGGCATCCTAAGAGTTTTACAGGCATAAAACAGTCTGTACTTTCAAAGTGAGGAAAGGATTTCTATGATTGACAACAGGAAAAGAAATACATAAAAATAACTCCTTTCCAAAACCAAAGAGGAGTTATTATTTCTTGCAGAGCTTCTACCACAAGCCATCATCATCCCCTCCTGGCTGCCTTTCCTGTAGAGATTCAAAGGTACCACACATATCCTCAAGCCATGTAATATCACTGCTATTGTGCTTTCTATGCAGTCCTGATCAAATTTTCTTTGATCAGAAAATTAATCTTAGTTGGAAATAGGAAACCAAAAGGGTATTTACTGGACACAGTCTATATTAAATTAGCAGATGTTTAGTAATTTTTTTCCAGGGTACCATCATTTCTCAGACAAATACAATCTCAATTTGGGCTATAAGTGTAAATTCTAATCTCAGTAATAACATCTCCCATCATATTGCACTGCCACCTGCATATACTTTGCAATGCAAATTGCCCAAAACACATCCTTCCTTTCAGCCCACACCACTAAATGGAGGTGAAATCCCACAGCCCGCATTTTTGACTTTGCACAATCCAACCTGTAGACTTTGACCTCAAGTCCACCACAGTAACTGAATCTCTGCTGTTGAAAAACTCTTGCTAGGAATTACGTCTTCACGGACCATGGAATTTTATCAGTGCTGCTTTTGTTACAATCTGGAAGGAGCTGCTATCCAGTCAGCATTTGCTGCATTTTTTTTTTTTTTTTTTTTGACGGCTGTAGTCTGTACAGGGAGCTGTGCAGCGCTAACAGAGGAACAAGTGCACCGCTGACATAGCTATGCAGTAAGGGCTGTAAGGAAAGAAGCACAGAGAAAAGTCTTGGGATTTGAGGGACCCCATAATACCCAGTCATTCAAGGATGGACCAAGCATCTGCTCTGGGGACTTGTTGGTCAGCGTTGGTAACTGTGGTATCAGTATCCCAGATCTCCCACAGGTTCTGCTAAATTCACCTCTCCTCAACAGAATGCTTTGGTCTCAGGCAAATCAGAAAAATTACCCTCCTAAACTTATCCAGGTGTCACCAGATGACTTGACAAAAGCAGTCACCAGTTATGCAGGGACCAGCATCTTCCACAGTCACCTCCAGCTAATGGCTTAGGCTACTTTGGCTGCAGGAGGAATGACGCTTCAGCCACAAAAATCCCATCTGCTATGTCCGAAACCTGCAGTGCCTAGACCTGGCCATCACCAGCTGCTGATCACTGCCATCAGCAGCCACAGCCCACACTTTGACCAGGGGGAGTTCCAGATTTGTTGCATCATCTTCTTGCATTTTAGACATATCTCCTCCTTGCCACAGGTAGTACAGTGGCCCAGGAGGGAAGAGGCAGCTATCAGAGTGGCAAGGAACAGCTGAGGAAAGCAAAAAGCAACAGCTGGAGCCTGTGGAAAGCTGTAGGAAACAGGGGGATGGTGTAGGACAGCTTACAGGCTGGCACAGCCTTCAGCCACGTCGTACAGAGACAGCCCCATGTACAGCAAGCTTGGACTGAAAGCCAGCCGTGCTCCAAAGCACCTAGAGAACAAGTTGGGCAGCTGTGGGGAAAAAAGCATTCCACAGCAGATGCATCACTATGAAAATAGCCCAACCTGCTGACTGGACAGCCTGCACAGATCTCACTAACACAGCAGGCTGAGCAACAAAGGTGTCAATTTACCAGAGCACAGCATGAGTACGCAGAGACTGGCAGGAAAGACACACGTGAGTGGCAGAAGTTGAGTCCATCACTGCCTCTAATGTAAAGCTCAGGAGGGAGAAGTTTAATGCACTCCAGGAGGTTACTGAGTATGCAATTTGGATTGCTTATCCACATGCCTTTTCCAGCAGACTGAAGTGTTTGTGGTGAGGGACAGGGGGTTCCTGCTGCTGGGTAATGGACACCTCAGCAGTGCCATGGTCAAAGTGGCAAAGGAGCACCTTGCTTGAGCTGGGTTCCAGTGTGAGGTCCATGTCAGCCCACACGGCCTGGCTGAGAGCAGAGTCCATGTGGCCAGGTGAGGAGAAGCCTGTTGGGCAGAAGGAAGCATCTTCATAGCCAGCTATTTGCTCCCAGCATTGCTCAGAGCAAGTTCTGAGCTTCACCAAATTCTGTCTCAGGGCAGAGCACCGGCCTAATGCTGGGCTGAGCCCCACGTCTGTGGCCTCAGTGGTGGGGCTGGGAGCCCTGCAGGGTGGCAGGTGTCCTCATGGCACCCGTACACCTTGCTTGTGTCAGCTAACTGCACTTGCAGGCTCCAAGGAGACCTTACAACTAGATGGTAACACTGCTTTTGTTTGATGCAAAGGGATAGGGCTGCCACGTTGCTATCCTGCAAGCATCACCCTGCAAACTCAACTTCTGTGTGTCCTCATATGCATTTCCTCCCAGTTTTAGGTACAGATGTAGATGTTTTTGGGGAGTTTTCTTCAAGGCCACATATATCATCCGTCCTGTGAATGATTGCAGTGGCACCAGCTCCTGTCCTTGACTGTGCTTTTTTGTCAAGCACAGCAGCGATAGCAATCACTTCAGGTTTTGCAAACCTGCAGATCACTGTTGCCAATCTTTGTATGAACAACAACTAATTAATCTTCACCACATCTTTGTGAAGAAGGTAAGTATTATCATTTATTATCTTTCCTGTTTTACAAATACAAACCGAGATGGCAAAACAAAGAATGATTTGCTGATGGCCAGGCAAAGATAAACACATCGTGGGCAGTAAATATAGTATTGCTCAGTGAAAGAAGGCAGACTGTGAGATTCTCAGTTTTTACCTTAATGCAGATAATGAAGAATAGCCATCCTAATAAACAGCAGTTCTTTGAAATGAAGGCTTTCTGCTCTGAGAATAAGTAAAACAGCAGCCAGAATATTTTACTAATTCTAGTGCAAAAGAAATACAAAGATGAAGGGCCCAAATTTTGAAACGGAGCAGCAGCTGCACACATTTGGTTTTAGTTTTTAAAAAGAGCACATTTCCCATTTAGGCTTCAAAGTGGCTGCTCTGTCAAAAGGCCTACTGACATATTGAACCTCTTGACATTTTGATTTTTAATTTACTCTGAAATATTGCGGAGGGATCAGTTAAGTGCTGAACTTCATTTTTCTTTTAGTCTGCTGCAGTCAAATGGAGTGGATCTGTATCTTTAAAATCTTGCCCCATTTTGCCTGTAGTAGGGACACGGAAAATTGGCTTTCTGTGTGTGCAAAGGCAAGAAAGGATGTAGAAAGCTTGCTGAAAAGAACTGAAAATTGCCTGTTTCACTGTAGCTTTGTCTCAGTAAGATGCTCCTTGTCTGTGGAAATAGTAGTTGTTTCCTACCTTCTTATTTTGTATTTCAGCAATTACACTGGCCATTTTAAGAAACTAGTTATAAATGTGGATTATTTTCATGTCTGGTCAAATGTTGAATAATGATTTAGTATTCATGTGCCACATCCTTGCAAAGCACTTCAAACTGATTTGAGTACATGAGCCTGATCTTTTCAAAAATCTTAACTGAGGAAGAAGTAGCTGAAATTATCCTGAAAAAAAGCACTCAGGTGGCTCATCATTTCTTAACTGCATGAGGTGAGAAGGGGAAAGGCAAGACAGGGGTAAAAATTTCTTGGGAACAAGCTCAAGAGGCATCCAAAGGGAAATCCCTTAGGGCCTCCAAGGAGGTAAACAACTATCATTAAACCATCCTGCAGCTCTTTGGCTCCCTTACTTTCTTTTTTTACTTTCTTTCTTTCTTGTGGAGAGCCTTCACATAGTGCAGTGCCCTGAATTTATTCATTCTTTATATGTTTTGATAGATGACTTTTCCGTATTTTTTTCTCTAAGTTCTGGGCACCACTGCTGTCATTCTAAAGTTTTCTCCTATTAAACAATACATTTAAAGACTAGTCTGAGGAAGCTGCCTCCCTTCTTGATGGGCATAGCACCTGGGCAGCCAGCACAGAGACAGATTCAGGCAACAGCAAAGCAGGAATAAAAGCAGGGTAAAAGGGAGACCTTCCTTCTCATGTACCCATATACATAGAAATGGCCCAAGTAAAGAACCACTCTGGTGCCTAAAATTAGGAGACATGAGCATCAAAAGGCAGAGTACTGTCTGTGATGGGCAGGTTTCCCCAAGCTGCCATGTTTCATTGTAGCCCAATCCCACCTGGGATCAGTGCAGCCTTTGCCATTGCTGCTGCATGGGTACACAAAGAGCCACTTGTGTTCACTTGTCCAAGAGGGGACTTTAAGCATTGAGAAAATTGCTGTCTGGTGAGCAAGCCAGAGGCAAAGTAAGACACTTGCAGCCACCTGCTCTTTTATTTTAGAATGTGGGAGGGAAGGAGCACTGTGTGGTTTTGTGTTTCTGTGGCACGCAAGATGGTGCCATGCTGGAGAATGCTGCTGCCCAAGGGAAGAGGGCCTGGAAAGTGTCTGAGGGTGTCAGCTGTTGGGATGAAGATTTGGAAAGATCATAGGGTTCAAGTTCAGGGAGTGAATGAAGTTCAGGGAGGCCATCTTGCAGAAAGAAACCCACCAGGCACTAAGGCAAGGGTCTGCTGCGGAGTTCTGCACTGGGAGGTACCTCCTCTCTGTTTAATTACAGGATGAGAGCATCAAAAAGGCACAGCTGAAGAAGCAGAAGAGCTTTCCTGGTTTTCTTTCCATTCATTTCGTTATACAGGTGCCAGGTTTGCAAGCAGAACATCTTATTGAAGTTTCAGACAGATTTGTATTGATTTAAAGTCAGAACATTGTCCAACTAAGTGAACCCGCAATAAACTAATTTTATGCCAAGTTAAGCCTGTACAAAAACATCTTGCAGTGGTTAAAATGAATTGGCATTTAAACAAAGTAAACATAATTTGATAAAACTTCAGTGAGAAGATGAGACTACTCATATTGTGGACATGCAAGAGCATTTGAGAGAGTTATTCGTATAATTCCTGTTGCACAGAAAAAAAAAGCCTGGGTTTGAATCTATACAGCAACATCAAACAGAAGGAATTTTATGAACCTATTTTTTCAAACATCCTGATTACAATTTAAAGACCTACTTCTAGTTGTTTGACCAAAATAATACCCTATTTTAGTATACTTTGCTATTCAAAAAGAGTAAGGTGGCAGATAGTGTCTAAAGGCAAGACAAAACTACAAGATGGCATGCAAAATAACTGTAATTAAACAATCAAATGTAGCAATTAAACATGAATGATTCTTTATTAGGCTGAATGAGGATGCCAAACAAGACTCCACAGGTGGCAAGTTTATTCCCCCATGCTCATTGGTATTTTCATTAGCAGCTCTTGGCATAGTCAGTCATGCAAATCTGTCCATGTTTTTAAGAGCAATCCTCTATTTAGGTATCCTTCAAACCAAGGAGGATATGCAAATATCAAGGAGGACAGGATTAAAGTATAATGATGGTGTTTAGGAGATAAATTGAAGAAATATTCTGCAAGTCAGCAAAGTCAATGTTCTGCACAGGGAATAATGAAACACACCACTGTAGCACGGCAATAGAAAATTCTGGGAAGAGGGTTGTTTTGCTGTGGTATCCAGAGGTCGCCAGTAAGCCCCTGAGAGCGGTGCCAGCAGCACTGCTCTTTGACAGACACAACACCCAGGCAGCTGAGATGGGCTTTGCTGGGCGCCACGGCCACTACTGGGTGGCTGAGCTTTGTGAAGCATGGGAACTCTCCTTGCAGGCGGTGCTTTTTTGGAGCCAACTTCCCTGCCAGAAGCCACAGGCAGAAAGTTTTGTCATGCCTTGCAGCCCTGCCACCCTGGAGACATGCCAGGGAGGCATTGGCACAGCTGCCAGGTTTGCCTGGGCTGGCATCCAATGTGGCCAGCATCCCTGTTGCAGAAGCAGGGCCACCAACTCCTGGAGCCAGCTACTGCCTTGAGCCTCTTTGGGGCAGGGTTTTTCCTGGATTGCAATACTTTCCCCAATGCTCTCCAAAGCCTGAAGGCAGGGATTGGGCTTTGCCTGCGAAGCAGTATCTGCCTTGCAGGAACTCATAAATATGACTGCTGGCTGAACACCCAGCCAGTCAAACCCTACACAAACCTGCATGTGGAACAAGCTGCCAACTGGACAAGGTGCCCCAGCAATAAAATGGTTAATAGCAGAGCTATGGGAAAACAGGTGAGATGGTAATGCTAATTATGCTGCTCAACTCCAGCAAGAGAAGCAATGGCATGCAGCAATAGAGCACTGCCTTTGCTGTGGGGAGCATTTATTTTTAAAGAATAATCCAAAAGAGCTCACAGGAAAGTAACAGAGGTGATAAAGGATTTGGAAAATAAGGCCTGTGAGAGAGAGGCATGTTCAGGATGCAGAAGAGAGGGCTGAGGGGACACATAACTGTCCAGAATCATGTTAAAGGTCATTATAAAGAAGACTGGGACCAATTCTCATTAGTCAGAGAGGACAGAACGGTAAGGAATGGATTTTAAGTCCAGTAGGCAAAAATTAGATCAAATATTAATGAAAACTCACCAAGGTAAAACAGGCAATGAAGCAATCTGCCAAAGAAGCACAGATAGTGGCCACCACTGTAGAGATGCCAGGAGTGACCAGGCACCCAAAGACAGTGGGGAAACCGCCCAAGCAATCCTCTGGTAGTCAGGCTGGAGACCATGGCTGACCCACTGGGGATCTCCTCTCTCTGGAAAGGTTCACAAGTACGACAAGGCGCCCCAGCAAGAACAGACTACATGGGAGGGCTAGAAATTATGCAGGTATGAGTATGAGTATCTCAGTGACAGGGCAGAGTTTTTGCTGCAGCAGGGCCAGTATTGATGGGTATTGCCAAGCAATGTGTCCTTGGTTCCCAACTGCGTTTTCTCACCAGGGATGGCAAGTGACAGCCTTGGAGCTGGTCCCCCTCATGCCTGGCTGTGACATGCACTTCGAGACCTCTGCCAGACTTGGGTAGTTTCTGGTCTTTCTGTCCAGTCCTCAGATGACGCATGGAAATAATATGGCTGCTGTAAATCCTGAATTACTCTCTGATGGTGTGCATGGATATTTTGGACAAGGCTTAACCTCCACGAGCTGTGGGCAACAGGGAAGTAGCCTTGGAGCTGCAAACCAGATAGCTCAGAAGAAATCTGACTCCTCTGGAGCTGACACACAACACAGGAGGTTTCATCTGGACCATATGCAACCAATGCAATGGTGTTCAGGGAACTCTCCCTGCTTATTGAAGGAAGTCATCACAAGATGAAATTTGTTTTATTGGCAAATAAACTCCATCTTTTACCTTTTCTATACCACTGCTACAGTATTAGGACAGGAACTTCACAAATGGAGGAGCTTGTGTACAGGACATGCAAGAAGCTCCTCTCTCCTTCAGCCAGAGCGGGGGGGAGTCAGATCACCTGGAATGCTCTTTCCTTTTCAGTGCCTCATGTGCATAAGGTCCTCTGCAAACAGTTGTCGCTTGATTAACACTAGCAGATATGTCCACTAGTGCAGTTTTTGTTTCATATGCCAGGGAAAAGATGAAATTACTAATTCAGAGACCAATTATGAATTCACTTTTTAAAACTCTTCAGTGTTAGCTGAAATCTGTGCTTTATAAAGCAGAAATAATAGTAATAATAATAAAAAAAATAATAACTGAACAAAGAAAGCACATTGCACTGTTTCTGTAAGTGTGCACAGACAATACTCTCAACTTTTGTGTGATGGATGAGGCTTGGGCTTGAATTGAACCTTGCTGAAGTCAATATGTGTCTTCTTTCACTTCTTGGGCTTTGGATGAAGGTGCAGTTTTCCACAGGCACATGTAGCCTGGCTGGCAGGGAGAGCAGTGGGGGTAGGGGCCTGTATGCACCCAGGCCGTCCTAGAGCTGGGACCATCCAGCCTGCTAAAAACGGGTTAATGCACTTGGGAAATGAAGAGAAAGGAGTTTGGCTTCTGGTTTGACACCAGCAGGTGCCAGCCCACAATGAGACAGGGAGCGACTGCCAGGTGAGGATCTAAATGCAGTTTTATTGCTTACCCCCAAGCAATCAAGCATCATGACTCAAACCTAAATCCGCAGAATTGTTTAAAACCCAGGAAATACTGTAATAATAAAATGTGCTTTCTTTTCATGACCTTTTTATTTCTGAACCTCCGTGAGTAAATGATGTCACAATTTGAAGAATTTGCTTTTTCTTTCAAAGAAAGTAATGTTTATTTACTTATGGAGGAAGATGTGAAACTTCCAGGGGCTGGAGTTTTAATGAACACTAGAGATATGAGCCTATGGAAAAACTGCAAGAGTCGATCAAACTGCAGCTACACAAAAGAACAGTTTGCTCTGCTTCCGATATGACAATATTTACCTGCCATGGTAAGAGATCCAAAAGTCAGGCTTTCCTTTGCATTTCTGCCCAAATCTTGCTTGCTTTTGTGATATCCTCTCCAGCATCTAAATCAGTGAGCTCTCTCACACCAGTGATGATATTTCCGCAGAAGACGGATTAATTTTATTTTTTTTTCCATTGATCTGGGACTTGAAACGGCTTTGGGGAGGGAGACAAGGGGGGATTTAAGCCTTTTGCCTCACCTTTAAAAAAACCCCATGCAGCATTGCTGTCCCTGGAGTGGGCCCACATTATTACTACAGCCACAGCCACATCATCAGAGCTACAGCGCTTGGAGTTGTAGATCATCAGTCTGCTGTCACAGCCATGATGTATGATGGAAAAAGCCATCCATCTGCAAACGCCGAGCACAAAGAGCTGTGGCTGCAAGGATGCAGCGTGGCATGTGCAACGTACACAGCAGCAAGCATTTTCCAAATAAAAAGGACATAAATGTGGTAAATTGAGACTTATCAGAAGGAAAGGGGAAGACATGCAAAGCCTCTCACCCCCAGGTCTCCAAAATTGCTAGTATGTTCTCAAATCCAGAAATAACACCTATGAATCCAGCGAATGCTTCTTTCACACGCACACATCTTTCTCTTAAAGCTTACTTTTTTTTTTTCTCTTCCAGTGTAAAACCTCAATCATATTTACACCTGCTTTAGGATCTTTACAGACAAAAGGCATTTAAGGCTGTGAAATCTTGGGAGAAGGTAAAATGACATGGTGGAACAATCAGCTGATGCTTCTTTCCTGCACAGCAGGAGACTCCAGCAAACCTCTTGTATTTTGTGTGGAGACTCAGCTCTGACTGAATTTTTCTTTTGGCACTGTAAGAGAAGAAAGATATTTAAATTTTAAAAAGAGGAAGTGAGAGAGACGGAGAGAGCATAAGCTTATGCATGGCTGCAGGTTTCTCAACTAAAAGGAACTGTTGGTTGTCCAGGAGAGGAGCCATTTCTTGTGTTACTCTGCTGCACAATACTCCTAGTGTGGGTGCAGAGAAGGTTTGCAGGTAAATAAAATTAAATAAAAATAATTTTTTAAAAATACCATGCATTGGTCACAGAGCCAGAGATGTGGATGAATCCTGGGATGCTGATCATCCAAAATGGTTCTCCTGAGTTTTTAACACCTGTCACTGGTGACAAGTAAAGCCAATGCTTTATCAAAGCAGACGTTCAAGGAAGAGTTTTGTTTTTTCCCTCTCCATGCAAGAACTGCCTCATCTGAAAGTCAGAAGTGGGTGTCACTGTAAAGGAATACGGGAGCAAGCAGTTCAGTTACTCTGCCTTGTGCAGGGGGGACAGCCACTCACTTTTGAACAGCTGCAATGCAATTTTCAAAGCATCTACCTCTCTGTAATGTAATACATTTGAAATACTACATTCTTGCTCATTAATAGTAAATTATGGCATATACATTGAGCTGTTCTTGAGAATGTAAGTCCACAGGCCTTTGACAGCCCCATCCTCTGTTTCTGGGGAATGTGGTAGGGTACCATAATACTAAAAAATATTTCTTTCCTCTCATTTCACATACTTTTCACTATCTTATTCTTGTTTAGGAAAAATTACCAATTTGTCACTACAATTTTTGCCATTACATTTTTTTAATCTGTTCATTTCAATCTGCCAAGGAAACAGTTTTGTTTAGTTGCATTTAGCGCTGATTTTTTTCATTTTTTAATTCATTCTTTTCCCTCAATAAATATTGAGGGAAATCACAGAATTGAGCCAGTCCCAGATTTTTGTTGCTAATAGTTTATTTAAGGAAATTGGACCTTTTTGTTGGCTAAATCATCACTTGTGACAGCTATTAATTTCTTCATAGCTGCAAAACATATTTTGTAAAGCCACAATGCCTCTAAATCAACATACTCATGCCTTGAACTTTCCAAAGCAGATGATGAGTTTTGCTGAAGATGACAGTAATTTGGCTATTCCTCAAAATGGCAATGAATTTTTAGAGTGAGTTGCCTTTTGAAGAATGGTGGAAAAACAGGGAATTGCAGAACGAGCAAGGAGGCATCCCAGGAGGGCAGCCCAGACAGATGATCCTGGAGATTCTGTCTTCAAAATACCAAAACACTTTTGGCAGCACAGCAAAGCCTTTCCAGCCCTACACCAACTAACGCATTTCCTTTGGGAATGCCTGGCATAGAGAAAGCGTAGGAGGGTATAAAAGAAAACTGGCAACTGAAGTGATATCAGATCTAAAAATCATTCTTCAGAGGTCTCCTAATGAATGCATGAGTATTGTCTAAAATAAAGAAAACATCCACAGCAAAGCGGGCAGCACACTTGGCAGGGGCAGGATCGCAGGACAGCTGAGAACGTGTGACTGTGTGTGGCCACAGCTCAAGAGGGCTTTTCAGTTTTTCCGCTTGAAACTCTGCCCCATTTTGGTTTGTTTTCTTTCTTAAACTACTTTATTCAGTGCCAACTCCTGAACAGAAATGTGTGGGAGAAAAGCTCTCAAGGAAAGATTTATTTTTAGCTTAAGTAGCTAGGCCAGCAGTTTACAAAGCCAACAAAGGCCCAGGTTGCACTCTCCAGGACACTCAAACTACCAGGGGCAGAGTTTCCTCATTTAATTCAGGAACTGAGTTTTGGCTGAACACTTCCCCTGTTTATCCCTATCCAAGTATGGGATTTCTCTAGTGATGCCTGAGGGGATGGGTCCCCTTTCTGACAGGCAATGGGAAGGAAAGGACGAAGCTGCCAAAGTCATTTTTGCCAGCCAAATTACAATGGACAGCTGATACGCCGCCATCCCGACCCCTATGGCAAAACCTCCAAAGTGCCCTCATTCCTGCCTCCTCGGCCCCATGTGAAGTGCTCCGGCTCCTCTGGGACTGCTGAACTCAGACGTCAGTTAGCAGGTGTTGCTCTCATTTGCAGATCCTTGGGAAGGGCTGATAATTAGGAGGAGATTTCCAGAACAGGTTGCCACCCTTGACAGGAACATGGGAAGAACAGGTAACTGGCATATATGCAAGAAAACAAGCAAAAACTATTTAATACTACAAGAATTGGAAAAGAAAGAAAAAACCAAAAAGTAATATTTTAAAAGGATAATGGTTTTAATAAACTGTTAGTCTTATATAGATGCATAGGTAATTAAATATCAGAGGTAAGTCTTGCTAATTATCTAGGAGCTGAAATTCCCATTTGCATCTTCAGTAACAAGATTTATGTAGCTTAAATGGTGCCCACCTCTACACTTGAGTTTTGTGATTTTAAGGCTTGAGCAACTATAATTAAAGAGCCTTTTTGGAGGGAGCGTAGCACTGTGCAGTGTAATGTGACATTCAGAATATATCAGCGTCACTTTACACAGGAGTTCTGATTATTTTCACTTGTGTGCTTCAGCCTGTCATTTACCGCCAGTGTAACTCATCTACCTCAAACCCTGGTGTCTCACCTAGTTCATGCAGTTTTCCCCATTCCTATAAACCTCTGTCATTTTAATCACGTGTTTTATGTGTTTAATTCTTAAGGTAAAGACCTACTTTTATTTGCACACTAATGATTTTACTAGCCTATTGCATAATGCAAACAGTCCTAAAATAGGGCAGCTAATCAACACGAACATGAGACAGGAAGATTGAGGCAGCATCATCCATTCACACAGCAATGTATGTCTGCAACAGAAGAGATTTTTATTTTTCTGTTAAATAGGATGCCAGCAGGAACTGAGACTGCTCTTTGATTCAGCGATAATGAGTGAACGTTGCACCAATGAAATTTACATTTTGCCAGTGGTATGAAAAGCACAAAATTGTTCTTCGTAGTTCAGATTTAGGCTCCCCAAATACACACTGATTTTCTGAAGTCTGAGTGCTCTGAAGCTCCTATTTTTGTGAATGAAAATTTTGGCAATCTAGTAAAAGATAGCATCCAACATGAAAGGTAAAAGTAGGGCAGGTGACTACCCATCAACATTCCTCCTGGAGGATCTTCTTCTCTGAAGCACATTAACCCATCTTCCTCTTCCTGTTCCCCTGCTGCAAGTGAAATCAAATTTTCATCAGTTTTTGCCGTATCTGCTTCATCTGGAAATTTTCTGAAAATATATTAGGAAACCTGTATAAAGCTCCTGTACTGAGGCAGAGGCACACTTCTCTGTGCTGACACCTACCATGTCAAACTATTATCCAGGCTTCCCGCTGGCTGATGCTGCGGGAGAAAGCTGAACTTTGACTTCAGGGTAGGCAGTGAAAGGTAATTTGGTCTGTGTATCACATCTCAGGCAGGAAGAAGGCTGCAGGTTTCATATAAAGCAGACCTGTGAGGACATGTACAATGGCTGTGGTGGCTCGGGGAGGGAGTGAGAGGCACCTGCAGTCCCACAAGACTGGAAGTCACCTGGAGGTGATGGCCTCCTGCCCTGCTGTGAAGGAGCACAAAGGGCAAGTGCCACGTTGCCACCCAGCACATTGCACTGCTCAGGTGGACATGGTGCATCAGAACTACAACAAATGAGTATAGAGAAATGTATGTGTGTGTATATGTACAGGTCCTGACACACCAGGTTAAACCTGAAACAACTTTACAAGGACCTAACAAGATGTTGTCTTCTTTATTGGCTGGTTCTGGTAGCATGGAGAGTTGTGGTATTTCTTGATTTTTTCTGATAGTACTTCTGGTGTAATACAGAAACACTACACAATTGGCCAGCATCTAAATGCCATTCCCTAAGAATTTCAATGAGTGTGCATTCTATCCTGAATACAAACACTATCATTTTATTTCTGCTAATTTGGGTAGTACCAACCCTGAGTTCTGCGTTTTCTGCAAAATTAACAATACAGTTGATATCCAAATGGAATAGTTAGTATCCTGAAGATGAAAACATGACCATCCTACAACAACTATAGCTGCTGGTATCCTGTAATCAAGATAAAATTTCTGGTGACAGAAGTCCTGCATAATTCCTGGGTGCTTTCAGAATGCTTCTAGGAAAGCCTCATATTGAAAGTCAGTCTTTTGCTCATGGCTGGCTTTTAACAAAGTGATAGAGATTTGCCCAGAATCTTGTTAACTACATTGCTGTTATCCAAGCTATTACAGGTCATCCAGTCCATCTGAAGATGTCCTCCCCCAATCCAGAGGATGGAGAAGAGGTGACTACTTTTGTTGCATTGTAGTGATTAACAGGGAAGAACCTGAGCTGCCAGCAATACTGACTCCCTAGCCTTGAATTAAAAGAAATGACTGTCCACTTTTTTTTCCTCCACAAAGGAGGCACTTCAAATTTTGGTATACTTTTCCTTCTGTGTTTGATGAGAAAAAGCAGAATCCTCAATCTCCTATTAGAAACTATTATTTAACACATTTACAAACAGTGAAAGCAAGCACATTGGTTAACATTTGCAAGCCAAGTCTGTAACTGCAGAAACAACAAATTACTTTTTAAATAAGTGACCAAAAATAAAGTCCCCTTTCAATTCCTGACATTGGAAATGCAAAGCTACTCATAAGTCTTACATAGTTTCTCTACTATCGAGCAACTCAGCCTCCTCAGAGGTGGGGGTCGAGGAAACGCTCTGCTCAGGGGCTCAGGACCCTGCCCTCCAGGCAGGAATGCATAGCTACTTCCTTCAAAAAGTGTCTTCAAACCCTGTGTGGGTACCAGCCTCTTTCCCTCGCCTTCTACTCCACAACTGTTTATATCACTTGTTACGTAACCCCCCCGCTTTTGTTAATTTATTATACCGGGACAGCAGAACGTGGCAGATGAAAATGATGGAAGCAAGGCTCATTAGGATTCCATGTCCTTTGAGTGGTACGTAAAAAAATGCTGTGTGAAATGTCATGAAAGTAGATTTTGAAGTTTTGACAGATGTGAGAAAAGGAGAAATGTTTGCCATTTGTCTTAATGACACTTTAGTACGTTTGGAGAGCCTAGGGAAAAAAAAAAAAAACAACCCAAAACAACACCAAGTGACAATTCTGTAGGGATGTGAACTGTTTCCAAAACTGATGCTGGGCCTGAGAGCAGACCCACAGCACATCAGCAGGCCTGGTTCTGGGGGCAGGCTGCCAAAAGGGAACAGCAAGTGGGATAAAAGTTAGTGAAAATCATAGTCCTTCATGACTTAAGCTTGACCTTTGAGTAAGAACTGGCTAGTCTATTCCTCCCCACAACACTGCAGCCCCAAGGTCTCTTTGAATACAGCCAGCAGTGCAAACAGAAAAATGCAAATATTATAGGAGCATGAGAGAATGCATTTATATGTAATTACTAACCCAGCCAACACAATTATTGTCAGTGTTATATCTAAACAAAATGTTCCTTGACTAAAATCCAGTTCTACAGAAATCAGACATTATGTTGCCATCAAGCTGAAATTGTCCAAAGGGGTTTGAAGTTTTGACATTATATGAAAAAAAAGCATGAGTCATGGACATACCATCCATGTTTTGACTCCTGAACTTGGAATTCTGTGACTTTGTAAATCTCCTAGATTCACAAATATATGGCTTCAGCGGCTACAGCTTTTGTCCCCTTCAGGCTCTAAATGCTCATTTCTCTCCACTGCAGGGAAGGACATTACTGGCAAGAATAATTCTTAACACTTTTGACCAAACCAACTGCATTTCCCCAAGCCAGGCTTTCATCTCAGCAAATACTACTTAACTCCCCTCCAATAAATGATCTTACTCCTTACAGCTTCAAGGCAAAACTGCCTGCTAAGCAGGAAAGCCCACTGGGTTCAGTGTGGTGCAAGTCACCACAGACTGGGCGAGTGACACCATGAATGGAACCACTTCCACAAAACACGTCTGTCCTTACGGACCCGTGGGACAATGAACCCAGAATAAGTGTTTGGTTAATCTGTTGCCACTTGGGTGCCAACAGTGGTACAGCAGGGTTCAGTGTGCATGTAAGGCAAAACTCCAAGCCCCCAGTCTTCTCAAAGTAATCAGAATTTGAAAAAATAATTTTATCATAGTATTAAAGCAAGGGACACACAATGAATGTCACCGTCTACCTCACTGGCAAGAAGTCCATGTGGGATGGGATATAGTTTCAAATATGATGAGCTCACCTAGTCTTGTCCCCTTTCCAAGGAAGAGTGTGGCACTCTGGAAGAGCAGTAAAGGAGGGGTCCAGGTGATGCATGATTCTTTTTTGCACATGCATAAAATTTTATGCAATCTCAATTTCATGATTCAATGTTTATGAATTTAAAATTTCTGGTGATAAACAATGCAATAGCACACTAAGACATTTATTTGAGTCAGAAATGAGAAATGCTCAATACCTTATCTTGAGGGACTAGTTCTGGTTGGACTATTTACAGTGAAGAATCAATTTGTTGAATTTAGTCTTTTTGCCTGCTTGTAAATTGTCCTGAAACATATCACAACTTGCATTTCTACATCCATAGGTCAAAATTATCTAACAAGCAATGCAAACATATTCCAGACTGAATTGCTGGTAAGCTATTCATTTACTGCTTCAAGTATTGGATATTAAAAATTGAACTCTTTTTTTCTTTGGGCCCAGAGCTCACCTGGTTTGTTGATTCCCTGACTGGGTAAGCACAGCTTTTTCAGGTACAGGTATTTACAAGAGTTAATTGCTAAGATTTTCTCCTCTGTCCTTCACTTGCCTCTATCTGCTCTGCTTTCTAGGCTATGATATCCAGATGCAGAATTTTGCAGCCTCTCAAAACAAAACACTATCCTCAGTTAGGACTATTGGGCCAGCCAGTGATATGAGGGGGAAGAATCCCCCAAAACAACAACCTCCTTTCTGCTTTTGTTTTGCTACAAAGTCAACACCATGTACAGCTGATGTGAATTTTACATAATTATTGCTGCATCTTTTGAGATCAATGTATGAATAATCCATGTTTTGAGGTGTTTTCTGAATGGAATTTAGAGCTGCAGCTAAGTAAGGCAGAAAATGTCATGCTGTCATGTGTACTGCTTGATTAGAAATGGGCAGCCAGCTAGTGGTGAAGCTCTCACCATGACAGAAACAAAGTCCCAGTGTTTTTCTGCTCAGCTCTTTCTGCAGTGGCTGCAGTGTTAGAGATGGATCTATCCATGCTAGGTGGCTGTGATGCAGAGAGCAGCTCAGCCACACTTTGCAGCCAGGACCTAAAAAACCATTCCAAATCCAACAGAGACTTAGGGAAAAGTAGGGATATAACCAGCCACAAGCCTCTAGTTACTGCCATAATCAGCACTGGCACAAAATAGCCAGCTGAGATGTCAGATCTAGTAGCCCAGTACTGACTGCAATATCAAAATCTTTTGCTATGGGAAGCTGGGAAACACAGATATAGGAATGGGCATGGGTGGTTCCCCAGCCTTGTCTGGCTGCCCTGCTGCCCTTCTTGCCATGCCACCCAGGTGAGCTCATCCATGGCACGGCCCACACATCCGCCCAAACCCTTTTACACCACAGCCTCGAAGCATTACAGTAACTGCTGACAGGAAAGAGCTTAAATAATGCTCTCCAACAATATAATTTTGATCATCTGTGGACTCAGGAAAAATTTCTATGCTGGCTTACACAGGTTGCAGTTTTATTTGCAGCTCTGTAAGCTTTGGATTATTATTTTGAAAGGAAGGTGACTGCATATAAAGCCAGCTCTGCAAAGCACTGGGAACAGTACAGGCTCTCATTTCAGGAGAGGTATGGCTAAAATGTAGCTGCCACAGGAAGGATCTGGGTAGCCATCACACATACAAAAACTATTCCAGTAAGTGTTACTAATTTCCTCGCAGATCCTCCATGGGTGTTTTCAATTGAGATAAATAAAGAGAGCCAAATATCTAGTGCTTAGTGTTTTTCCTTGCACCCTCAACACTGAGATGCATTTTATTAATTTATCATATGCAGATTGGCTATTATTATGCAAGTACTTGCATGGCAGATAAGTAAATCCAGGCCCTGTGAAAAGTGAGCCCTTTCCATTTCAAGAAGTCAGCTATCTGCTAATTCATTTTACAGTGTGCAATCTTGACTGGTTACTTTTGCTTTTCACAGCTTTCCCGTTTTAAAGAGAAGAACATGTTATGGGGAAGTGTGTCCATTCACAGCCTGCAGCTTTACCCCAGCTTGCAGCAGCTCTTTGCAGCAGAAAATGAGAGGGGTTTCTTAGAATTCCTGCAAGAAAAGTCTACGTTCTTGAAAACAGCATGAATAGGAAGGCTCTTCCCCCACATAATGTGAGTGATACCGAATTCTGTCCTTCTGTGGGTGCAGTGATGTGAAAAATAGAAAAACCTGTACAGCCTGACCCCATGGGTCTGTTTTACATCTGGATTTACAAACGCAAATAAGACACGTCAGAAAATGGAAGCATATGCCATTTGGGAGAAAGCACAAAATGTGCAAAAAGACACCATTTTGCACATTAATATTTTTACATTTTTAATAAATTATTCAGTGCATTCATGGAAAATGAAGAATGGCCATGCTAAGGGCCAGATGAGATGCTCCTTGATGAGATGTGCAGGACAGGGGAACACAAAGCAGGATGCAGGACACCTGCATTCCCCTCGGGAGGACGAGGGCATGAGTATGCTGCTGGCACTGGCCAGGTACCCAGTGCTCTGCCATGATGTTTAGACTTGCTGTAGATGACAGGAGAGGGATTTTCCAGTGGAAACTTGGATACAACTTTGGGAAAACCCAGCTATTCCTGCTGACTTTACATCCCTCTCTGAATAGCCAAGCTGAGCCCTGCATAGCACAGGGCACATTAGTACCATCCTCCTTCAGAGCAGCCTGTTTCCACAGAGCCCTGCAAGGTCCTCTCACCATGTTAGGGGTGGAAGAAACAGCAGCTGCTCCAGCACTTGGTGTACGCCACAGTTTAATCAGACTCTGCCTCCAAATATTAATGGCATAAAGAGACTTATGGACTACGAAGTATTTCAAGAGGTCATCCAGCCCATTTCCTTGATTTAAGGCTGGATTAGTTACAGTATATCATTCCTGCCAAAGCTAGATCTAATCTGCTCTTCAAGATCTTCAGCAATGGAGATTTGACAGCCTCTGAAGGCTGCTGCCTCACCATCATTACCATTACAAAGTCTCTCCTTGACGTCTAACTCGATTCTTCCTGGCAGCGATTGAAGACCGATGCTTCTCTCCTAGCCACCAGAGACGAGGAGATTATTCCCAGCTACCTTGCGGTGGCCTTTCATCTCTGCAGAGATTGGCTTCACACCTCCTCTCAGTCCTCATCTCTCTGGGCTAAGCACAAATTCAGTCCTTTCTTGGTGGCACATTTCCTTCTCTTCTCGCCTCACTCCATAAAGGTGTGTGCAAGCAAACAAGATCAGTACAGTTACAGGAATTGGGGAGAAGGCTTGTGCCTAACTGAAACTGCCCAAGGAAATTCTGATGTGCTATCTGGCATTTACACAGAAAGTTGTGCAACTATTTACTGAGCAATCAGTAAACACGGTTTTTAACCATGGCAACCTCTGTACCATGCATCCCACGTTCGTAGACACCTCTTCAAATAAATAGGAAACAGACCTGAAATAGCATCACACCACTGCCTTAATTATTAGCCCATTGATCTTGTATCATGTGTAAATAGGGACCTTAGAAAGCTCTTTTGGAGGAAAGAAACATGAATCTTAATCATCCCAGATAAAAAGGAGAACTGTATAGAGACCAGGCTAGGAAAGGTATTGCAAAAATTGCTTCCTCTCTGAAAAAGAGTATGCCAGTTATCTAGAAAATATATCTATCAATCCAAATGCACAGAAAAACAAAAAGTGACTGATGTGACGGAGTATGCCAGGTGCCACCTGCTGTTACAACCTGCTTTCACTATTATTATGTGTCACACACGGGTGCCAACGCTGATGATAAATATAACATGCATATGCTGCTTTAATATCCAGGTCCTCATTTTGGATAAATGACCTCTGGATCTGAACCAACCCACAACTGGTAGTGTCTGCAAACTGGTGACTCAGTCACGTGAATCTCAAGCTCAGCATGTTACACTTGTAATCAGTTGGAGGGCGGGTATTAGTGGATACCAAATAGGGACAGTAGCTCCAAAATCCATGTTGAAGCCTATTTATGAATACCCATTTAAATACACCATCTGTGAGAGCATCTCATGCATCCTGTTTGGCTCCAAGTCCTGACGTTTGTTACAGCTGCCTGTCTTAACCTACTGCCCAGAAGCTCACCTTTTTACAGCTGGACACAGCAGTTGGTGGTGGTGACAAGGACCTGTGGTAATATCTGCCCTCAAGTGACACAATGCTGCCTTGCTCTAAATTTTAAGCACCTGTGCCTTCAACCTATCCCTGGATTGGCAGCATGTCTCAGCAGAATCATCTGAGCATGGAGCATCTTTAAGGATGGTTTCTGAGCTTGTGCTAGCCTCATTAAAAAGCAAAGCCAGTGCTGCAGTATTTTCTGTATTGTGGTTCACGGTTGGCCTACACAGACTCGTGGGGTGGTGGGGAGACTCAGTGGTTTGCTAGTCACAAAGCCCTTCCTCGCTGTCTTTCTGCAGCAACTTAACAGAAGAAGTACTAAAAAGATGGGATGGGAGGTTGTTCTCCAAAAAAGATTATTTTTGGAAGTAAAGAGAGTAGACAAGGAAGGGCAGGACTTGTGCTCCTTGCTGACCTTGGAGAGCCTCGGTTGCTGATGGCAGGCTGTGCTAAACCAAAATGCTTATACTGGCAGGAAGACAGTTGCAAAAAACATCAAAAACTGCATTTTTCTTGAGATTAAGATTCTCAAAATTCATCATAAAACACCCTTAAAATTCATGTCTTTTTCAAAAATGAAAGATTTAGGGGTTTTCGTAATTAAGAAAGCTTTCAGTAGCAATGTACATGAAATCAATGGGCACACTTCATTAATTCAGATGAAACATGAGCTATTCTGTACACTCTTACAAAATGCCAAATTACCTTCATGAGAAACAAAGTAGATTCTGCCCCCAAAATTACAGGGTTTCAATTTGCAGCCAGTTAGTTGGGAAACACACAGCTTTCTCCACAGCTCAGCCCAAACAACACAAGAAGCCACAAAAGCAAAATAAGTGCAAGCTCCATTTGGCAGCTGTTTGGGGGTTTGTCCCCGCAAGCCAGGTGAGAAGAGGGATGGATGTGCCATGTCCCACAGAACAGCAATATCTAAGCAGACTGAGCCACGAGAGGTCAGAGCCGACACTCAGAGGCAGCAGGCACAAAGCCAGAGTGTTCACCTCCATTTGCACAGTGCTAGGGACCTGGCCTCTGTCCCAAAAGAAAGGTGACACCACAGTCTAGGATTACGGTCCTGGGACATAAGGGAGGACTGCATAGTTCCATCAGGCTCCCTCCCTGCACTCCTAACCCCGCCAGCTCCTTTAACCACCTGCGGAAATCGAGATGACCTGGCAAAGGGGCAGCATCCGCCTTGGGCTCTGTGCTGAAGCATCCTAACCGAGCTGGTCCTCACAGTGTTGAGCACCTCTCAAACAGCCAGCCAGGAAATCCTTCATTATAAAATGTGTCCTTGGCTGCTTCCTCTGGTTTTTCACTGTGGATTTCTTTCCCTTGCCCATGTGTGCCTGCATACATCCACCCTCAGTGTCTTCAATTACAGTAGCTTGCTTAAATATACTTGTGCAGAAACACAAGGCAAAGACAACTCACAGCCAAATCCTACCTGAGGCACCATTCACTTCACCTCAATGTGTGCTTCATACTTAACCTTGTTCACCTATCTAACAAGTCTCCTCCTGATTACATTGGCAAGAAGAGGGAAAAAAAGAGCAAAACACCAAGTTTCTGAATAGATTATTCAGAGAACAATGAAATAAACTCCAGTATAACTTTTCGAGTGCAAGAAGGTCCAGTGTGTGGAAGTTGAGTACTGAACTGCAAGATGATCCCAGCTAAGTGCCCCAAAGGAATGGGGCAGGGTAGACACAGGCAACGCAAGGACACGGCAAAGGAGCAAGGCAGGGACACAGAGCTCTGCTTTATTTCACTCCGCTGGTGGAAGAATTCAGGTTTATGGTTGGCAGACCACACTGTACCCTGCTTAGACCTAGTCAGAGGAAAATGCAAGCAAATATCACCCATAAAGGAGGTTCAGGTCAGCCTTTGCCTACCGCAGGCAAGTATGCACTAACAAATGCAGAAGGAAATCTGGCTCCCTCTGGACAAATGCAGACCATGGAATAAATATCATGCCTGGTAAATTGCTGCATGAGTGCAGAATGCATTTAACCCTTTCCACACACCCCCAAAAGCCATTACAAGATCTTTTACATTTCCTAGACTCCTCCACTGGCACATGTCTGCATGTGGTATTTGGCCTTTTGTAAATGAGGGAGGCAATCAGAGAGGAGCAGCCCCAGACCAAGGTTCCTACAATGGCCATAGCCCACCCAGCAGCAGAGTTCCTGGGCCGTCCAGCCTCGTAGCCCATCTAGGAGGCATTTCCTCTCCACAGCAGCATATGTGAAATGCAGATGATGTGTCTGAATTACAGCCATGAAGGTTTGGTTTCTTACAGTCCCAGTGACAGGCAAGTTATTTGTGGTTTCACACAATTATCCTTTCTGCTAATAATTTTCAGGCCTTCACAATAATTTTACCACCCACTTAAATCTTCTCCTGTACATCTTTCCTCTCTGTCAACAAATAGATTGTGCCTAGTTTTGCTTTTTTAAAAGTTACTTTTAAAAAAGTCAGCAGAGTAATTCCCTTTGAACAGCCAGACCACGTGGGCTCAAGCTTGAGAGTTCGAACAGCAGCTGTTGCAGAAAATAACCTATTCATTAGGCTTCCAAGGAGAGCTGATCAAATTACTCAATACAAATAATTTATCTAACAATTTTCTCTTTGCAGATAATCTACATGCAAGACACATTCACTGGGCAAAACTAATTTTTTTAATTATTATTTTTTACAAAAATTTGTCAGAAGTTTTGCTGTTTCTGCACATGGTTGCTAGGAGCATTCATTATTCGTGGGTCAGTATTTGTGCCATGAGATTGGCACATGCTATTGTTTCCACACTCTGCTGAGATGACCTACACTGTGAAACAGGCCTGAATAAAATTGCTGAAGCTTTGTCTTTCCTCTGTAGGTAACATTGTGAGAGGTGGATGTGGAAAAGCTGGCATGGGGAATATTGATATTGCAAAGCTGTTTCTCCCCACCAGTATAAGGCAAGGAAGGGGGGAGCACTTGATATTATAAACGGATCCCAAACTTAAACCTACCCGAGTTCTTTCTTTGGTCTGAGACAGAAGAATATATATAGGGGGGGTGTGTGTGTGTGTTTGGCAAGTTTACATTCCATTTTCCCTTGTCATGCTGACACAAATTATTTGCCCTTGTGTCTGGACTGCTATTTGCAAAGGGTGCAGTGACTACCCTTAGCTGTTCTCATTTGATCAACTGTCTAAAAGCCAGTTCTTTGGCAGCAGGTGGGAAGTTCCTTATCAGGTGGCCCAGAGCCTGTAAATAACAGAAATTTGCTTTTTCCATGCGTGGTTGGGATCCACTGATCTCCATTTCATAGCACACTACCAAGCCCACTCGTGGGGGTCCGTGAGGGCCCCGTACCAAGCCCTGGGGGCTTTGTGCTCCCCATCCATGCAGGCCAGGGCTTTGCAGGGGCTCGGGCAGCAGCTCGGCTCACTGACCCACTGCCAAACACAGGCTCGGCCCAGAGGAACAGCAGCTCTGCTGCCCCTCAGCATCTTGATGCAATGAGCTGCCACAGGATGACATCGGATGATGCCAATTAAGTTACACGGCAGCAACACCCAGGTGCTTTGGCCGCAGACCCGCTGCTCACCACCGAGCGTGGAGAGGGGTCTCTGGTCCCCACGGCGCCAACCCTCCCACACAGGACCCCAGCTTACAGCCCTCAGCTGCCTTTAGAAAAAAAAGAATTTCCCTCCATGTGATGCTGCGTGCGTGTCAGCCGGCGGCGCGATGATTGATGACACAGCTGCTTCTGCAACCCCTGTCGGAGAGCTCTAATTTAATTAATGGCTTTCGGCATGTGTGCAACATAACTCCTGCAGCACCTCTGCGCCCCGCGGGAGCGCGGGCACGGCGGGGCGGCTGCTCCGGGCACCGGCAGGGAAATGGGAGGGTGGCGAGACAGATGTGAGCACACAAGGGCCAGATGCGATCGGGCACCTCGCGGGCTCGCGTTAACCTTCACGTAGGCAGCGGCACGTGGAGCCCCCGCTCCATGAGCCTCCCTCGGCAGGGCGACAGCAGCAGCCTCCCGAGCTGCCAGGCATCTGCCGCCTGTCTGCCGTGTCCTCGGGAAAGCTGCGAGGAGGAGGTGGGAACCACCCCGCCTGACGCCTGCTCAGCTTTCTGCCTGAGGTGCACAAGTGGAAACACCTGGACCCGGGAGCAGGGGAGGGGTGAGCAGGTGGGAAGGAGTCATTTGTTTTCCCCTTGATTGGCAGCAAGGGGAGATCTCAAAGGGTTAATGGTGTCTGCTCAAGCCAGATGTACAAAAGGAAAAAAAAAAGCAGCTATGCTAAGGTTTCCTGAAGTCTGGAGAACTCAAAAGAATGTGGCAAAAGTATTTCCCAGTTGCAAAATCCTGTAGGATGTCTTTTATCTTCTATCACTGTGCCTTTCGTCCTTGTCAGGAGTAGGGGATGTGGGGCCAGACCACAGAACAAGAAAATAGATTAGAGAAAAGCTGGCTAACGTGACACTCCTCTGCCCCCCTCAAAACTCCATGCTGGTTTAGAGTCTGAACCTGTACCCAGACCTTCCACACCTAATTCAGTCTTGCCTAAAGAGAAAGAATATTGCCAAAATATCAACTAAATTAGAACCAGTTTTCGGGAATAGCTGTCTTGGGAGAAAGAATTGTGGGAGTTGCCTGCAGGTCCCAGCTGAGTGGGTTTTCCCTGTTTCCCACCTTTAAGCCCAGTCACTGACAGCCTTTAAGCCCCACCACTGATGAAGGCTCAAATGTAACCTTCAACCTTGGTACCATCTACACTCCCTGACCTAATAAAGCTCAGCATTCAAGAGAAAAGCTGCTGTCTTCCAGACCAGCAGTTCTCAGCTCAAGATAGAGCCATCAACAGAGACACTAACATGTTTTTGGTCTGCTATTGAAAAGAAGAAAGAACAAGGGCAAAAGAAAAACCTCAGAGAACTTCCATCTGCTCCCAAAATGGTCCCTAACTGAATGGTTTTGGGAAAAAGTATAAGCATTTTATTTTCTTCAGCATGCCCTGCAGCATTTGTCCATCATTTTCTTTGAGATGAGCCAGTCTCGTTTAACTCCAATATTTACTGGTAAAAATATTCCCCTATCTTGTTTTCCTGGAATATTTCAGCCTGGCTCTGCAGTCAAGCATTTTTAAGGAGTATTTTCTTCAGTTCAGCAGAATCTTCAACTTTGGACCAGGTTTTAAAAATAGTAAGCTTTTACTTTTTTTTTAACTTTTTTTTTTTTTTTTTAGATTTTTTTCCCTTTCCTTGCTGTTTCCTTTTCATTACCAAGGTACAGCTGAAAAGAGGGAGAGAGACAGAGATTCTCCTTTGTTTTGAACTTTCAGTTGGACCAAAGACTTGTGCTTCAGAAAAGTGATGCTGCTCTCCCAAAGGCCATCCTTCACTTCTGTTATGCCTCATTGCCTCGCCTCCCTACATGAGATAAAACCCCCAACAATATTGTCTCCCTCAAGCTCTAAGAAAACAGGTAATGATGCATGGATGTGCAATGAAATTTCAAAAATGTTCACTGACTTTTTAGAAATATGCCAACTGTCAAATAAAAAATAAAATTCAAAATCAGACCTAGCCAATATTTAAACTATGAAGTCCTCAATAGCACTGACTCTGAACTGGAGCCTCTGTTGCAGCACAGTAGTTTGCCCAATATTTATTGTTTACAATTTACCCCAAAAATGTGACCTGGTGCTTAACCCAAAAGACAGTTTGCTTGTTCTTGTCATCTGTTGCCAACTTACTGCTGGCACACTTCAGCAGTCCTTGAGTGTGTCCTGTATAAGGTTTTTATAGGTTTTCCAATTCAAAAAGCCCTAGAAAATCATAGCTTTAGTTGTATAATGACCTGGCCATATGTATAAAGTTATCCAGCAGGAAGAACTCTGTATTTTGTGCTTACATGAAGGTGAAGTGATAGCTACTCCTTCTGAGCTGGGTACAGGAGTCAAGCTCTAGATGCAGGTAAGTTAATTGACAAGTTAATAGAAATAGGTGTAAACTCCCTGTGTTGAGTCATACAGGTTTTCATTTTCCTATCGATATATGTATTTGTGGCTGTACCATATGCTATGCACCCCAAGATTTACTATCAAGTGGATTTGCAAATGGACATAGCTGCACAGCATCTCTAGTGGGCATGTATGTATATATATATATGCAGTAAGCACATGAACGAAAAGCTATACCTGTTATTTTTGCTGACGTCTCCTTTTTTAACATGGCCTACAAGGAATTGTAGGAAGCAAGTAGATCTGGAAGCGTGTGTGTGTGTGTGAGAAGCCGCAGGGGTGTTTGTGCGTTCCTGCTGGCACACCCATCAGTGTGCACACAAGGGTGTCAGAGCAGGGTAGCAGCCAATACACAATTCCACATTCTGGATGGTAACAGCAAGCATGTGTCCATGCATCTGGGTGCAACTCTGAGCCCTGCCCAGTGCCACTGGCTCCGCAGGCAGGGAATTGGCAAATCAACGCAGCAGAGAGGCCATCGGGGTTGGGGCTGGTAAGTGGCGAGGCCAAGCCTGCTGGCTGCATGGGCTTGTTCGGCTCCTGCTGGGCTGTGATTGAAAGCAAATAGGATGTGGTTCCCTGTGGAAAAGCTGGAGCTGCAGGGGATGTGGTTGGCTGTGCACTGGCGTGCCAGGCAGCACCTGGGAGCCAGCATCAACCCAGGCCATGAGGCTGCAGCCCCACACGGGGCCATCCTTTCGTGGCTTATTTTAACCACTTAATCAAATTGCACTCCTGGGCTTTTCACTGAAGGTAGTGCAAATCACATTTGAACAAAGCAATTTGGAAACATATTTTATGGGGAGAAGGCCAACAGGAAGAGGTTTAGAAATAATCACATGCATGCCACACATTTTCTGTCTCTTTCATAAGGCTCTTCAAACTAGAGATATTTACATTAACTAGGCTTTGCATTTCCACAGGATTACAGGTTACACTTTCAGCTCTGCACCGGGGGTGACTCCCCCATGGCTGTAAAGCACTGGTGTGTCCAGCTGCTCACCCCTTCCCCTTGCATGGGCACCCTCGCTCTGCAAACCCCACCTTCCCAGTCTCCCACACTGCTGGATGAGTGGCTTGATTGGACACACACCACAGTGGTGCTCCATCACCCCACCACTGAACACAACAGAACTGTCTTGGGACACTGCCACAGCTGGGTCCCTGGTGCCTGTGCCAGGGTGGCTGGAGCCTGGAGGATGCAGGATGGCAACACCCATCACTGTCCCTCTGCCCTGGAGGGTGGCATTGAGCGCTGCCCTGCTCTGATGGAGGGTCAGGTCTGAGAGGTAGGCACTGAGCTCACCTACCTTCATGTACAATCCACAGTACCACATTAGAGCTTAGTATTTTTCCCCCCAGACTCAGTAAAAAGTAAATCACAAGTTCAGGCCCCCTACCATTCAGATTTGTGTTTTCTCTCCTCCTCCGCACCTGATGAAATATCTCTTTTTTTGCAACGTTCAGTTGGCATTTGTGAAAACTACACCACAGGGGATAAAATCCCAACTTCTCACACTGGCAAAGGACTGGGCTGAAGGGCTCAGAGGGAAGGGGAAAGCGCCTGTGAATTTCCTTTATTAAAAGATGAGAGGTAAGTGTGTTATGTCTTCTCTGAAGCTGCAGGAGAATTGTTTTCATATAAAATATTTGAAAAGTTTTCTATGTGGCTTTTCACCAGTCTTTCAGGAAAAAATTATGAGTATTATTTACTTTGTTCTAGAAATATTTTAAGAATTTAAAAGTAATCCCTGTTTTATAGGCATGGTATACTTACTCTCTTTACATATGCTGTAAAAGCAAAAATATTTTATATGTCTTATTCAAATCTATAAAATATCATTACAGAAAATTGTTACTTTTATTACTCAAGCTGAACTTTTATGAATAGCTACTCCATTAGATTTACACACTGACTTTTTAGAGTTAGAAATGTCACTGTAAAGCACAGGAATAGCTGCGATATTTATTTTAAAGGCTGCATTACAAATAATTTTCTGATAACAATTCTTTTTCTGCTCAGGTTATTACTTTATTGCTCCCTGACTTTTTTTTGCCCAAACAAATTGCAAGTGTAAATCCAGCACTTACAGTGACAGATGTCAGAGGAACTGAATGCTCCTTTCAGGTCCTCTGGAGTTTCTTTCCTTGTTTTTCCCCCAGACATTCCTTTCCTTGTTTGACCTGGCAGACATTTCCCACCCAGAAAAGTCTGTCCCGCACTGGGCTTGAGGGCAGGGTCCTGTCAGACAGAGGATGCACTAATGCAAGTCTTGAGTTACTCTCTAAGGTGAGGTGTGGAGTGCAGCTCACAGTATTTGCGGGTGGCTGAAAACCATTTCAGTTTGAGTGTGCATGTAAAGATGTATTTGTTTCCGTGCTCTCAGACATGAACACACATGCAGACCTCCCATACTTCTAACTGCGGTATCCCAGACAAGGAAATGCATGCACAAAGGCAAGTCCAGGATATCACAGAAACATAAGTGAAAGGTCTGCAGCTGTGCTGCGGGACCCCTGGCATGTCTCCCCTAACCTAAGCCCCGTTCCCCTGGCCTGCAATACTCATCTTCCATGCAAATATAATTTCCAGGTCCAAAAGACAAGTCTGACAAAACTGAGTAGCTCTGCATCTGGAAATGCCTCCTTCTCCCCATGGCATGAACCCCTGATGGCAGTCCAGCACACACTGTCTCTGCCACACTCATGAAACGAGTTGCAAGGCACTCACAGGCTGCCCAGGGCACTGCTGTGGTCACCAGCCCTGTAGCTATTCATAAGACAGTGTAGATGTGGCACTGAGGGAGCTGGTTCAGTGGTGTGCTTGGCAGTGTTGGGTTTGTGGTTGGACTTGATGATCTAAGGAGTCTTTTCCAACCTAAATGATTCTGTGATTGTAACAGCCACAGTCACCTGCAAGCTCTGAGGTGAACAGGGACAAGGACCTTCTGGATTCCAGGACTTCCACAGAAATTTCAACAATCACACTAGCCATGGGCAAATGCTGGATTTAAGGTGGCTGGGAATATGGCTGTGTTTGAAGGTGGGTGGTGAGCTTGTGCAGCAGGTTTCCTTCCCTATGTGAGGCATTTCCATTTATTCTCCCAGAGCCTCCAATGCTGCTGCCACAGATAATGCTCTGGACAAGGTAGACAGCTGGTGTTGCTTCTGTATCCCTTGGTGTATCGCCTCCTTTTACCACCTCTGTTTCTTCATTCCTTCCCAAAGTTTTGAAAGATGCCAAGGAACAGACACTAAAAGGCTAGAAACAGCATTCCAGCCAGCTCCCAAGTATTGTGAAGATTTACCTGGCAGGTTCTTATGAGACCCTCCTGCATGTGGTGCTTGAGCTGTACAGCAGGAACATGTGGTCTCAGCAGCCAGAACCAGTCCCACAACTTGCCATAACTCCCCCTGAAATGCCAACAAGCAGAGAGCAGCAGTGCTAAATACCTGGATGTGAAAGCAGAAAGGTTTCTCTGGGTGTTCAGGCTTCAAAAAGAAGAGAACATTTGTATTGCATTTTTAAGCTAATGACAGAAAACTTTTCCCATTGAGATAAAAACAATAAAAATAAAAGGATTGTGGCCTGTAACACTCACATCTTACAGCTTCAGGCATCCTATTCCTCTGCCTGTCACTTTTATATATGCATATATAAAAAGTGTGATAGCCTGCCACTTTCTACATATAAAAATTTTATAGCGGGCACCAGTGGCGACCGCTATATTTTAGTGCACAAAAAAAATTTCCATGAGGAGACTGCCTTGATTTTCCCTACTTATAGTTTCCCAGAGCATTACATTTAGGGATCAGATGTTGGTACTTGTTCTCTATATGAAAGTTAAGGGATAGACAAGAGTGCTTTCTTCGAAGGAAAATTAATTCATCTCTTTTTCCATACATGAATGAAAGAGCCTTTTTCTCCTCCAGCTCTGGAAATGCTTATGGGGTGCAGCGGGTGTAGCTACACTCCCCATTCAGCCACACAGGAATTGTAAATGGCCAGCAAGGCTTGGGGCTTGAGTTAGTAGTGACTATGGGGGACAGATCATTTAGGACAAATCAGTACCACAGCACCTACGTGTTTCTGTAACACACGGGAGTGAACAGCACTGCTGAGACAATACATGCCCAAAAAGTAGGGTAATAATTAAAAAAGAAAAAATCCCCCTACAGAAGTCAGCACCTCCCTCAGCTCACCCAGAATTTCATGTTTAAGCCTGTCTGTTTCATCCCTTTTACCTTCCCCACTGAAAGTACAGGGCATTGCAGCTCGTACTGTAGAGGACAACTACTTTTAAGGTTGTTTTCCAGCTGGGGTCTGGACTGACTCTTTCCTTTCCTCTTGGAGTTTGACATTCTCACCACTGATACAACAAAAGTGTGTGATTTTCAGAGACCCTCTGTGAGCTGAAGGAGATGGCCATCCTTGAAAAATCAGATGTATTTCTAGGTGGGAAGTGCACTGGTTATGCCAGTGTGGAAGATGAGCCTCCTGTATGCTCATAACCTACTTATGACTGCTTATCTATTAATGAATAAGGCCTCGGGAAGTCAGGTTTAAAACAACAACAAAATTGATAGCTAGGAGAAATGAAAAAGAAAGTGAATTTTCAAAAGCACTTAGCATTGACTTCTAATGAGTACATTGATTTCCAACACCATTTCCAGTTAAATAGCTCTGATATATAAAATAGACCCTAAATATAGAGAAGCTGTAATACTAAATCATAAGTACCTCATACCCCAGTCTTTAGACCAAAGCTGGAGTATGTGAGTAAGGCTTTGGAAAAGCTTTTTTAGGATTCAGCTTGAGGCACTTTGTGTTTTCTCACAATTTGGCAGCTAAGGGAGCCAGAAATGCCGGCTCTTAAAAGTTTGCAGACACATCAGAAAAATCCTGGTGTTCAAACAAAACTGCCTGAGAAGACTGGCCATCCTAGATGGCAAAAGGCAGGCAGCTGGAAGGTAAAAATGGCAACACACAGAAAACAAGGTCAGTAAGTAGTGAAATAATTTTAAAAGGTCAATGGTGTAGGAAGCAGACATCAAAAGGGAGAAATAAAATCTAAATAAGTGTAAATCCATTCAGTCTTGCCTCCTACAAGTCATTAAATATTTCCCAGCAGTGCTGTGATAGCTGCTCTGTGTACCTGGGCTCTGAGGAGCATTTCTGCCCGCTCACACCGCTGTGGGAAGGCAAATGGCCCCGAGCCAGGGATTTCCAAACAGCAGCATCTTGCCAGCCTCTCACAGTGCTGCCAACCGCTGCTTTTTTGCCCCTGGCTAAACTGGAGTGGTGGTTTGGGGGGGAGGGGGGTTTCCCAGTGTCCCTTGGCTCTGAAATTAATTCCTTTGGGATTTTAAAGTGCCAAGATGCACTGACCTCTAGCTTGCACTCTCTGCTTGGGTTTGTTTTGTGGTGTGTTGCCAAGGTGATGCCTGGAAAGGCTCAGGATGACCCAGAGCAAGGGGTTTGGGCTAATTTTAGGGAGGAAGGAAATGGATCAGTTTGGATGGATTTGTGTTTTCAGGGCATTAGCCCAATTTTAAACACTTAAGGGATCTGTTAAGGCACCTGAACCATCAAGATTGAGCTTAAAGCACTACCTAAGGCTACCCCATTGACAAGAGCAGATAGAAATAAAGATTGTGATGGGAGCTCACCATTCTTAGAGGTTGTGAGTGGGGACAGGGCATTCAGGATGCAGTGCAGAGGAGCCTGCCCCAAAATTCACCTCTGCCAGCATCCACGCTCCCAGTGCAGGGGGCAATGGTGGCCAACATACTCTTGCTTCTATAGGTTTCTCTTTCATACAGATACTAATGGGTGGGACATTTAAAATAACTGGAAAATGAATAAATTAATAAGTAGATTTTTTTTTTCTGTCTGAAACAGTTTTGTTCAGCATTTTCAAGCTTCATCTAACAGCTGGAAGAGGTAGTTTATCTCTTCACCTTGATTTATGCATCTTTACTTGGGTAGCACATGGAAAAAAAGGAAATGTGGAGGAAACAGTGGATGGTGTACTGGTTTTGGCTGGGATTTCGTTGTCTTCACAGTAGCTGGTATGGGGCTGCATTTTGGGTTGGTGCTGGAAAGAGTGTTGGTAGCACAGGAATGTTTTCGTTATTCCTGAGCAGAGCTTGTAGAGAGTTAAGCTCTTTTCTGCTCCTCACTCCATCCCACCAGCGAGGAGGCTGGGGGTGCACAAGGAGCTGGGAGGGGACACAGCTGGGACAGCTGACCCCGACTGACCCGAGGGATATCCCACACCAAATGGCATCACAGTTAGCACATGAAGCGAAAGAAAGAAGGAGTGGGGGGACATTTGGAATGCCGACATTTGTCTACCCAAGTAACCATTGCAGGGATGGAGCCCTGCTTTCCTGGGGATGGCTGAACTTCCAGCAGGAAGTGGTGAATGAGTTCTTTGTTTTGCCTTCCTTGCATGAGCAGCTTTTGTTTTCCCTGTTAAGCTCTCTTTATCTCAACTCATGAATTCCATCACTTTTACCCCTCCAGTTCTCTCCCTGATCTTGATGCGGGTCGTGAATGAGCAGTTGTGTGGGGTTTAGTTGCCAGATGGGGTTAAACCACAACAAAGACGTGGGAATTTTGGGTAACTACACAGTAGAAGATGCTGATAATCAAGCTAGAGGATGATGTTGCTTTCTGCCTTCAAACTGATCCAAGTATCTGCTCAGCTGGTTAGCCAGGTTTTTCTTTGGAGAAGAAAAGTTCTGCTTTTGTGACTGGGGTTGGACCACTTTTGTGAAACATCTGCAAAAACAGACCATGCTCCTGTGCTTGTGGAAAAAATTTCCTAGGAAAATAGGGGAAAGAATGGATGTTTTTTGTCCTTTCAGGCAAAGACTGAAAGAATTTAAAAAAACCCCATAGCAGCAGTACACTGAATGGCTTTCTTCAGTCATCTTTATCTACAAGAGGAGCTCTGAGGGTGGTCCCCCTCAGGTGCTGCCGCTGGGTCAGACACTCTGCCGGAGCAAGATGCATGTAGCATCCATGTAGGGATGTGTATAGCATCCATATGTGCTTTGGAGGCCCACAGGAGAGCCTCCGGGACAAATCTGAGTGGGACAGAGAAAAGGGGGCCAGGTAACCATTCACGGTGTGAATTCAGCTGTTACCCATGAAAAGTGTGGCTGAGAATCTAATTCTACATGTTACTTTGCAAAACTGGTGAAATCTCTCTTCTCTTGATGAAAGGATGCAGCCTCTCCGGCCTGGCAGTGGCAGCCTCACGGTTACCAATGTACACGGAAAAGGGGATCGGGTCAGCACGAGTACAGTGGGACCAGCCTTGGGGAAAGGAGCCCGTCCACCTTCTTGGTGGCCAAAGCAGCTTCTGGCAGGTTAATTGTTAGCCACGGTGTACACACACTTTGGGCACACAGGGCCCTTCCCGCTATTTACCATCCTCGGCAAGCAAACACACCCTGAGCCAAATGCATTCCCTGCGTGTGGAGTTGCACCAGGGTGGAGCAGCACCTGGCCATGGAAAGGTTATTTTAAGAAGACGCTGGAGATGGATGCAGCGTCTTAAAGAGAAAGAGTAGGGTCGGGGAGGCCAAAAGCCGGGGAAGGAGGCTGCAATTGCTCTATTGAGGCCACGTCGGCGAGACAGAGGAGCATAAACAGCCGCGGAGGAAAATGAAGGAAGAGCACTTAAAGCCGGTGTGCATTTTCGAGGCAGAGCGAGAGACATCTACCGGCTCCCGCATCCCCGCCGCCGGGGCCCCCTCCCGCTAATTACGGCGAGGTTTCCTCCCCTTTCAGCTGACAGCCGGGGAGCGTAATTAGCGTCTAATGAAACCCCGAAAAGTCAGAAATGCAAAAGCGGGCTAAACAATAAACACGGGGGGCCGGGGCGGGGCGGGAGCGATGCCTGGGCTAAACGGGGCGCGCAGTGACACTGTCACCGCACCGCCAGCCCCGAGCGCGCCGCCAGCCCGCCGCAGACAGACAGCTCGAATTAATCCCGGGAGGCGCGCGTGACAGCCGAGCCAGGCAGACAATTAGAGTGAAGGAGGAAATTGGAAATGGCAAAGGTGTGAACATATGTCAAATTACAACTAAATGATAAATTACAATTCTGTCATTGAAATAAGCGGTAATTAAGAAAGATTTCAGCTAGCCCTCTTGGAGGAAAGAGAGGAGGAAGAGGAGCAAGCAGATTTTTCTCTCCCCCCCCCCCTTTTCTTTTTTTTTTTAATAATATAGTTTGGGTGTGCTGGCTGTATTGTTTCCATCCATCGCATACATTGGGGCTGGTTCGTCCTCTTTCTTTCTGAATACGTTCGTGTACTTAAAATATAATACCGTGCTTCCCCCTCCCCCCTCCCCATCCCCCTGCCTGGCAGAGGGATGGGGTCAGAAATGAGCAGGGAGCTGATAGCAACTGATAAAAACCCATATGGAGGGATTAAAAAAAAAAAAAAAAAAAGCCCACCCCGACCCTCCCCGCTCTGTTTAAGCCGCTGCACTCTAATTATTTTAAACAAGCCTGGCGCAGCACAGCTGACAATTAGGAAACCCTGCTTGCAGGCCCGGGGGATTCATGTGAGCTCTCATCATCATTGCCGGCTCCACGTCCTTCCCATTTTGGCACCGCGATGGATGAAGGCAGGCGGGGCTGCCTGCCCTTGCAGCCCGCTCTGCTGAGATTTGAACCAGTCAGGGAATCGCAGCTTTGGAAGGCAGAATCCCAGTCCAGTTCAGGGGCCATGGTACCTGAGGTGTCTCTGGCCCCTGGGCACATCCACTGTGAATATTTTTTTCAGAAATGGGATTTGTGTGGTACACGACTGCTATTCCCCAGCTGTTGTTATCTGCTGAGAGCCTGTGCCAGTAGTTGACACTGCTTCTCCCCACAGAGGAGGAAAGCGTGCCCGGGTAATGATGAATGTTTAGCTTCATGGTAGCACATTTGTCATGTGAAATTAAAATAATATTGTGTAAACAGCACCTTTTGGCTAAGGAGCTGGAGGTGCTGTGCAAATACAAATGGGGGGTGGGGGGGCTTAGTTATCAACTATATGCCTAGGTAGACTTTGTACCTCAGCAGGGCCTGTTTCTACATAAAAGAGTTATTGCAGAAATTTATCTATCAGCAGTAATTGTTTAAAATACACTGAAGCCAGTTTAGCGTACAAATCAATATAAAATCTCTACAAAGCGATCGGCTCCCTTTGCGTTTCATTACATCTATTAGGCTTAATTAATCTGCAAATGGACTGACATAAAGATTTTTTTTTTAAAAAAAGCAAGATAGGCTAATTACAGGTCAAAGGCTTTTTATAGGCACCCTTATCATTCCTTACGTATGTATGTCCATTATACACGAATGGGAAAGAGATGGCCTATGGATACATTTGCACATTGATGAGCTGGCTTTGAAATACAAGGGTTTGCACCAGACCTCCCTACTTAAACAGGTGAGGAGAAGGAATCAAATAATTCAAAGAGTTAAATGCTTCAGCGTGCTTTCCTGACAGCAAGGTTGGCACTAGTGACCATCATCGGGGGATAAATCATTTTGCAGCCACTGCAGCCAGAAAGTGAAGTTCAGATCCTGGAGAGCTTAATTAGGAAGCATGTTAAAAGTGAAAGGGTGAGAGTCATGTTAATTATGTGGGGTTCCTCTTGGAGCAAACCCAGGCAGCAACTGTGCTGTAAGGCTAACGGAGCATCGTGTTGTTTCCCTGCATTAATCAACCCACGTTACTGGTATGACACAATTGCTTATAAAAAACCCGATCCAAATGCAACTGCAAATTGCAGGTGGAAGCTGGGATTTGATTGTACTTGATTACTGTGATGTAACCGTATGTTTTTGGATCAGCTCCATGCTCTGAAGAGTATTTCAGACACCAAGTGGGGTGTTACAAGAGCTCTCCTGTGCTGGCATGAATGCGCAGCCTGAAGGTTTTGACCAGACTCTGTGGATTCTTGGGATTTTTTTTCTACTGTTAAAAAGGCCGTGAAACTGAAGACTCTTGGTTATCACATGCAAGAGAACTTTTGATATGAGGTCCCCAAGGCTTTATAGATTAGCAACCCAGAAAATTTTTCTGCTTTGTCCTCTTGATGAGGGCTTAAATCTTGCAAAAATCCTAATTGTGGGGTACATACATGTAATGTCTACAATTCCTGCCTCAAAATTAATGATGATGATGATAATAATAATAAAGTTTCGCTTGAGTAATCCCTTAGTGATTATAATTAGGATAATGGTGAAACTTAAGCTGTGAAGACATAACTGCTGCTCTCTGAAGCCCTTTAGCTCCCCCACATCAGCCCTCTGGAATCACCACTGCCCTCAAGAAAACATTAATTTCTGGAATACTCTTTGTCAGGATGACCTATTTCCAGACATTTGCCCCCAAACAGATGTGATCCGTCGGCATTTTTTCCTTTGGGAAGCCATCCAGCAGACTCTCAGGAGAGGACATAGACTGGTTTCCCAATAGGATCCCCCATTTGGGGTTCAAAGGGGAGCAGTTCCCCCTTGCAGGTGCTTCCTTGTTCAGACACTGCCATGCTCCGGCACCAAGTGGAGAGTTTTGTACATGGAGGCTTTTTCTGTAGTGGTAGAGAAGCTCAAATTAGCACCTGTAACAGCCCAAGGTGTGTGATTGTCAAATCTCTGCCAAATCTTTTCTAGTGACAAAGACCACAACTACATGTTTTTCCTACATACTCTTGATTCAGGAAAAAAAATAGGGTTTTTTCACTCCCCTGTTGGCTTGTTCCCCCCACCCCCCTGTCCTATTGGTATTACTTACTGCTCAAAATTTTCATAAATCACAGTTTTCAGCTGTGATATTAGTCTATCAAAATCTGAGGTGCAATCAATAAAGTTTTACTAAGCAGTCCTTATAAATGATGTATTAGAGTAGTTCACAAAGGAGGTCTGAAATAGCTCATATTTTCCATAGTATTAAGTGTAAAAGAAAATAGAGAAACCAGTGACATCAGCCAGGAAATGGTTGATTTGACTGGGGAACAGTCCTGGTCTCTTCCTCTCTTTTTCTCCATCCACTCACCCCTGTATGTCTGAAGAATAGGAAGGTCGGCCTGTATTTGTGTTTCAAAAATACCACATGGAAACTGCCATATAGCTGATACCATTTCCAAGATTTTTGCTTGATTTGTGTTTTACAGGATTCGAAACTCAAAATTCTGTTGAGATCTCAATCCACTGGGAATGCCTGGAGTAGGTATCAGGAAAGGAGCTCTGCAGACATTTCCACAAAAAACGAATTTTCCCGATGGGTTTCTGCCTTAACCCCACCAGCATCTGATATTGTGTCACTGATCCTGAGATAAAAAAAAATAAAAATGCAGCTCTGCCTTTGCCTGCCTTCTGTTTGATGTGGGGGAAAGAATAGGAAGCAGGGAGCATCTTATATATGCACTGGCCTGGTAGGCGTATTAAAATGCATCATCACCATCATCAGCTGTCATTAGCCACTCCAAGCACTGAGTTATGGCAGAGAAAGCAGAGATTGTATGTGCAACAAAGGGGGGAAACAGCATTTAAGGCCAGGAATATATTTGGCACTGACAGTAGTCTGAAATCGTTTGGCATGGGAATGTCACCCATTACATGGATGTGTCGAGTATGTTGTTCAACACTTTTGCGGCTGTAGGTCTGCGACTGGGTGTGATTATCACACATGGAAAATGGATTTGCAGGAAAGATGGCCTGTGACAAATATTAGATAATCATTGACCATTTGAGGCATTTCCTTGTAGATTCAAAGGAACAAAGATAAGAGCAACACACTAATAACTCAGGCTATTTTGAGAACCACTGAAGATATATTCCAAAATTAGCTGCATGTAAGGTAAAAAAGAAACTACAGAAAGAGGCAGATGAGCTATAGTTTGCACAGTATTTTTCCCATGGTTTAAAAAGAAAAATAAATTCTCATTACAAATGCTTTAGCTTGACAATTTGGGACGTCATTACCAAAGATTTTCTACCCTGACAAGAGCCCAATATTACAGCCTTCAAGAATCTTGTATTAGACCACAGCTGGTTTTAGCATTTTAGAAAACCAAGTTTAGCTTCCATTTGAGATTAAAAAAATATAAAACTAGTAGTTTTTACTCCTGCCACGCACACTAAATCATGTCCTAATAAAAAGCAGCTGACTGCAACAAACAAAGTGGATTCGGACAACTGCAACCTCCTTCATGCTGTGTTTATTTTAGAGATTGGAAACAGGCAGGAGCACATCAACTTTGCAGATGTCAGGCTCTGCACATATGTTTGAATTCATGAAAATGACAGGCTAACCTGAAATATTGTTTTACGGATTAATTTCCTCCCTGTCCTTCCCCAACCCTCTGCACCTCCAGGAAACCTCCTGTTATAGCAGCCCCCTGACTTTTACTGAGTCTCTCCAGTCAAGCTGTTCTGGCCCTGAGTCAGATCACTGTCTGCAGCTGCCGAAAATTGATTTATCTCCCCACCGGGGCTGCCGGTGATGACCAAAACATCAGAGTAATTTAAGATTTGTGGTCGTCCGTATAATCTGATTCCTTCCCCCCACCTTATTTTACAAGCCAAAGTAATGCTTCAGTCTATCTTCTTCCCACCACTGTTCTTTGAACTTCATTTCATAACCATAATGCTACGGTAGCAAAAACATCTGAAAAGGATACAGCAATTCGCAGCAAATTAAAAAAGTATGTCCCTGAGTCTATGCAAAAATTTACAGTCAGCAAATGAGTACGGAGAATCACAGACAAATCATAGTCTTGATTCAGCAAATATTTGGCAGGTATCCTGACGTGCCCTGCAAGCCCAGAATAAAATAGGATGGAGAAAAGAGCTGAAGGAGGAGATAAGACAGGGGTTGTGGTGCTGGGGAGGAAGAAAGAGCATCTTGCATTATTTTTCAGAGAGGGAAGGTGGGTGCTGCAGACCAGCAGCGTCCTGTTGTGTGTCCATCACTGCAATGTTCATCATCAACAGCACCTCCAGCACCGCTCTCTCCTCACACCCCAAAGTGATCTCTGCAGCTGTGGGCCCAAAGCTGCTGCATGGGACCTGAGGACACCCTTAGACATGGCCACGTCGTACCCTCAGGTACCATTCAGAAATTACACTGGGACAGGGGTAGAGCAGCTCAAGCCCTGCTGGAAGGCAAGAGCGCAGCCTGAGCTCTGCCTTTAGGAAGCTTACTCTGCTCCAGCTGGGTCCACTCCACCAGGGAGACCGGCACGGACCCGCAGAGCATGGAGAAATTCCTGCTGGGGCAGCTGCATCAGGATCAGCTGGTGGGCAAATGTGATGGGAGACCCTGTGGGACCCCCCACTGTAGCTCCAAGCTCATTGCTCCAGCCCTGGGGGCACGTTCCCAGCCCCCCTGGAAGCCCTGAAGGACGGCTGGTTTGGGACCTTCACAACCACACCCAGAGCCCAGCACATGGGAGCCTTTCCCTCCCGTGAGCCTGCAGGCACTACACCAACACAGACACCGAGGGGTGATGAAAGCATCCGGAGTAGCGGGCTCATCCATGACATTACCACTTCTCAAACTCACAGGCAAAAGGGACTATCGTTATCCACTCTTAACGAGGCCCTTAATGATGATCCTGTTGCTCGGTGACTGGCGCATTACCGAGAGGTGCATATAACAACACACAGCCAGAGCTGCTTATAAATCCGTGACCTATTCTAACTTAGACTTGCTGAGGACCTGACCCAAAATATTTATTCCCTCGTGGAAAACACATACTTCAGGTCTCCTAATGGTCTCCAGTGTTCCTGGCTGACCCAGTTTGGAGCGTGAGCTACACTCAGCCCTATTTCAGCACTGAACTAGTTCCATCAGAAATGGTTTCCTTTAAAACTGCTTCCACCAAATGACACACCATGAGAATGTTTAGATTTTTTTTTTTTTTTTTTTTTTTTTTTTTTTTTTTTTTTTTTTTTTTTTTTTTGAGAAAGAGAGAAAGAGAAAGCGAGTGGAACTAATCGGAAAATATATACCGGATAAACCGAAATGGGCATTATGTAACATCAATAGAGTTCCTAATTAATTCAGATTCATTCAGATTTTACAGCCCTTTTCAGAATCAACATTTCTGTTCAGACAGAGGGGAGGAAACTATAAGATAATACAAAAATACATGTGACCACAGCTCCTGAGCATATTAATGAAGAGAAATGTAGAAAAGGCAGGATTTTTTCAGAAAAGCAGAATAGCATCTACAGTGATAGATGCAGGGTACAGCAAAATAGGTCAGTAAAGGGAAATATGTGTAATGAATTATATAAAGCTGTATCTATAAAAATGGATGTATTGATGAAAAGTGATTTTAAAATGAAGGCTCAGATACAAATCATTAGTCCCATAGCCAAGACTAATATGTATTCTGCAGTAATAAGCGATGTCATTACAAGTGAATAACAATGCTGTAATGGGCAAGGAGCCTTGCTGGGGGAGGGGACTGATTATCAAGCAGTTAGGAAACCTTTTCTCAATTGTTCGCGTAGCTGTAGTCGCCTCAGGTGCTGGCAGGGGCAATTTCCAGAACAAGGTGGCAATGCCAAGGAAGACAAGGAGGAAATTCAAAATTGGGAGTGGTGATGGGGATGCCTCTGCAGGGACTTTACCAGGGGCTCGCCCACTGAAATCTCAGGGGATGTTACTGCATTGGGTGAGCTTGGGAAGCAAAAAAAATCGCGCTACTCTTAGCTGGATGACTAGAAAGGACTGCTGAGGACTTGAGGACAGAGTGGGTGGGCGAACCTCCAGCTGCATCCCCGCTGCATTCACGACTGGCTTGTCCCTTGTGTGTGCTGCCAAAGCCTGGCCTGCCGGCACCAACAGCCTTCCCCGCTTTTCGCACCTCTAATGTGTGCCCAGCAGGCGGGCATGGCACACAGGCCCTCCCGCTTCCCTCCTTTGCTCCATCTCCCCGAGTGCCGGTGCCCTCCGGCCCCGCTGGCATCGCCGCCCGGGAGTGACAGGGCCCGGTCGGTGCCGTCCCGCTGGATCGGCATCTGCGCGGCCACGGGGGAATGGATGTGCAGAGCCGAGCTGATACCAGCTGAGCAGCATAATGCAGTGCCGTCAGGAGCATTACTCATGCCTGATGAACACATACCTTTTCCAGTGAAACACATACATTCCAGAAAGAAATGCATAGATCACTTGCTGAAGCACATTTATTATAGAGAAATGTGTACCTCAACTAATGAAACGCATAGATCATATAGTAAAATGATTATGCTCACACCTAGCAGGCTCAACCATTTATTTGTTTTTAACCAACTTATTTTGGTTAGAAGGCTGAGCATGGCCCTCCCCCTCCCAGGGATTAGCAGCCCAAACCTCTTTTTTTTTCTCCAAAAGTATATTTATTTTCCCATCATACAAACCCAGGTTTCCATCCCAAGCTCACTGAAAAATAAATTAGTGTGGAGCCCTCTCTTACAGGAGCTGAGCATCCAAGCTGAAGACAGTTTTGCAATTGAAGATAGATTTTACTACTGAGTATTAGTGGATACTCTGTCTGATGTGCCTGCTAATTAAAAATTATGTCTGTGTACTAAAAAACATTTTAGGCATTCTCCCTTAAATGTTAGTTTATCTGCCCACTTGAGACATCTTCTGCAAACTTATTAGCATCTTCAGCCAGAAATAGGTTGAGTCAGTGCCCCTCCAGGGTCAGCCATAAACCAGCCATTCCCAGTACATAAATTCAGTTGGCTCCAGCTCGTGCTTGCCCTGAGGAGTGAAACAGGTCAAACACTTTGTTTACACCTAAGGAATCCCCTGGTATGCTTGTGCCACCCAGAACCCCAGCTCAGCAATGCTGGGAACGGGTGTAAATCCCAGAGTCACGCTAGAGCACTGACATCACTGACACACTGACCGACTGGGAAAAAACCCCAGCGCCCTGACCCATTCTGTTACCTGGAATCCCAGCAACAGCCAAGGGACAGACGGACTGTTTCTCGACAGCTGGCTTGATTAACAACAAAGCTGCGTTTTGAAAAAAAAAAAAAAAAAAGGAGGAGCTTCTATTTTATTGGACTGGCCTTTCCCCTGCTGAATTGTATCTGTTTGAACAACCAACCTAGGGGAGGGGACAAAAAAGCAAACTGCTTTTTGGAGCGAGCAAGGAAGGAAAAATAGACCAATAAAAGCAAAAAGCGGCAGAAAATCAGGTATGAAATGACTGCACTCAATATCCCTTTCCCCTTTCTTCCACAGAACACCACTGGTTTCCAATTGCAAAGCGTATCGATTTGAATTTTTTTTCATGTTAACTTTTAATTGCCTTGCTGCAGCTGCCAGGCAGTGCCTTGCTGAGCCCATCTCCGGCCGCCATCCTGAGCGCCCCACCATCCCCAGCACCCCGCGCTCTCCGTCAATAGGAAATCAAGCGACCGCTCACAGAATAACTCTTCCGACCCTTCGCACTTAGCAGCGAAGCTTTTTCAGCCTGCTTGCGTGTCACCAACCTTCGGAGCAGCTTCGCCGCCCAACTATCAGCCCTGCTGGAGACTTTTTATCTTCCTTATAAACTTATCTTTCGAACATGCTTTTAAATGTGTAATCGTTGTTTGCTTCGGCAGGGGAGGCTTCCTTGGGGCTTATTGTGCTTAACTGGCCCTATTGTTGTGAGCCGTTCTGATAGATGTTGTAAAAATACATGGAGGTCGGGCTGGATATTTGCGTTTCCATTTCATGGAGATAACGACATTTTCCTTAAGTTATATGAGTCCCATTTCATTATTCCGTGAACCTCTCAGTGAACCTCGGGCTTCACTATATAATTTATGGTCCCTGATACAATCCAACGGTGTAATCTCATGATTTATGTGCTTCATTTATAATTTGATCATTTCGGTATAATACGTGTTTTCCTGGATGATTTATGTACTTTCACCTGTAACGTATGTGTTCCGTGCCATGATATACGTATTCATCAGCCGCGCGCTATGCCCCTGATGGCACTTTCCCAGGGAGGAAGGTGGGACACCCCAGCCCGAGGCCAAGTCCCGAGGTTAATTGCAATCAATTCACCTTCCATGCAATTACACTTTCATCTGCGCGCGCCTGTGAAGTGAGCATGCTTAACGCCGTATCAGCGGGAAAGCAAATGTGCCTCTTTTCCCCTTAGAGCCAATAAAGCCAGCCGTGGCATAGGATTACAGGGGGGCAGCGGGGACAGCTTAGCCCTCCTTTCTAACATTTCCATTGAGAAGGTGCTGAGAATAATTAATTATGTCCCCGTTGTGCTGATTAACGCAGGTCTCGTTTCGGCGAGTATCCCGAATGCTGACGAGGCAGCAGTAGCCTGCTCTGATTTCAGGAGAGCATCCCCGTGCGGGCACAAAGCCCAGGAAAACAAAACCACACCCCTCCCTAACTCCCCCCCTCTGCAACGAGGGCTGGAAGGAGCCAAAGGGACCACCCTGTCTGCTCACTTGTGGGATCAGCTGTGCCCAAACTTTTCCCTGCAGCAGCAAGAGCACGACCCTCCAGGTCACACGTTTTCTTCCCAGTGCTTTGCACCTTTACCACCAACCTCACTCGTTTTCAACCTCCTGGTCCCTTCCTACTACACAGTCTGAGTTTCTGGTCCTGTCCACCTCACCCCCCACCTTCCTGCACCTACCATTTAGCCTCAGCATAAATAAATCCTGCTCTTTCCACTCCTGTGCAGAACAAGCTCCCCACACCACACACCATCCTCAGTGCTCTCAGGTGAATTCTTGCCAATGAATCCATCTTTTTCTCCAACAGCAGTGCTTAAACTGGGGCAGACAATGCTACCTGAGCCCTTGCTAACACTGGGTGGTGCAGAAAATCTCTCTCACCTGAGATCCACCCCTTTTTTCACCCAGTGAGGCATCTGCTTTTCCACAGCTGTGCTTCATGTTCAGCTTGTGATGTTCTCCAGCCCCCACAGATCCTTTTTGCCTGTTCATCTGCTGTTTTGCTAAGAGTTCCTGACCAGGGATGTGCACCATTTATTCCTGCCTAAAACCAGCCCTTTGCACTCGTCCTTATTGAAGCACCTCGCCTTTTCTCCAGCGGTCCTTATTGCCATGCATCCCACCATAGGGACAGGACACAGAGGTGATGGTTCATTGTCAGTGGCTTTTTCCCACTCCATGGTCTGCATCCCTGTGGCATCTACAGGACAATGTGACTTGAGACAGCATCAGAAGCCTTGCTAAGTGAAGATATATGATATTCATTGCCTCTCCACATGGCTTATTGGCCTGTCATAGGAGGAAATAAGGTGAGTTTGACATGATTTGTTCTTGACAAATCCCTGTTGGCTGTTACTCATCTCCATGCTATATTCTAGAGGCTCATAAATAATTTGCTTGATTATTTCTCGCAGAATTTTTCCGTTCACTAAGTAGGCTGACTGGTCTACGGCTCCTTGGGCCCCTTGCTTTGCCTTTTTTTCAAAGATGGGCATTCCTGTTATCCTCTCCCCAGCTTCAGAAACCTCCCCTGGTTGCCACCAGTTCTCAAATAATGAAATTGCCAACTGCTAAATGACTGTTTCTGTGAGCTCCCTTGTATCCAGTCTTGTGGAAAATACCCTGCTGTATTCTTCTTCCACCCTAAATTTGACCTCCTTGTTGCTGAGATGAACACTGTCAACGTAAAAAAAGTTCATTGGTGAATAAATGGGTAAAACTGGAGGAAAAATAAGAAAGATACGGAGTGCTTTTGTCTTCTTGACATCACCTACTGCTGGCTTTCCCATCTCATTTAACAGTGGGCCGCCCTTTCCTGGTCATCATGAAAGCCAAGATCCCTGTGGAGCATATCTTCATCACAATGAGATGTTGTTCTCTCTTAGAAAATATATATATATATATATGCATGTATATAAATGTATGGTAGTATATAAATACATAACAAATACAAAAAATATGGGTATAAAACAAGCTGGTGCTTTGATACCAGAAGGGGTGGGATGCCCACGTGGGCAGGGCATTCCCCCAGCACCAACGCTGCTCATTTTCAAATATCCCAGCCTGTGAGGTAGCCTGCCAAAAGAAATACCACCAAGCTGCAGCTTTTTACCACATGATGAGACAAAAGCCCAGAACAAACTTCGTGTGTTAAAACTCAGCTGCATAAACAGCAGGAAGCTGGCGTGTGTGCAGTCTTTTAAGTGCAAGCCAGATGTGAACCCAGCCGTGGTGCATCCCTTGCAAAGCCAGGGTCTGAGGAGCAGGGACTCACACAGCCCTGTCTGCCCTACTGCCTGCTCCCCTCGTTGGCACACAAACTTGGGCTGTTGTGTTTGTGTCGACCAACACTGTTGTGCATTAAGTAGGAGCATCTCTACATTATCCTAAGAATTTGAAATTAAAAATGAGTTTGATGTACTTTGATAGATTTGCTGGAGACTCCCTCTCCAAGAGGGGGGAATCACAAGCAGAGACTAGTCAGAAAAATAAAATATTTTGTTTAATTGGGAATGATACAAACAGTATTCTACACTATAAAAATGAAAAATACAAAAATAAAACCCCCAAACTCCACAAAACTCCAACAAAAAGCATGCAGCCCATCGAAGACCTGAGCTGTGACCTAACTGGTTTTGTTATATAGATAATATTTGCTATCCCTGACAATTAAAAGCATCTTTCAGGAATATGGTGCTTAAGAGATCTTATCCATATGTCAGAAAAGCTTAGGCCTCTTGTATCTGAGATCAAGTACAGTACAGGATAGGAAATAGACCTTGCATTGGTGCAAGTGTGGAGGGAATTTTGTCCATCTTAGTTGAAACCAGTCACCCAAGAACTGGTCTAAGGAAGCAGCCATTATACTCCCACCACATCAGAAAAGACGAAGAAGGATTTATTGATCCTTGCCTCACTGGGACAAGACCTCTGAGAGCATAAGGTTAGTTTGCATCCCATCCCCCAATTATTGCCATTTTTTCTTGGCCTTGCTCTCCAAAGGGCAATGCCACATCTGGTCCCTGTTTTGCATCATCAGGGCCTGGGTACATCCTGGAGTGTCACACGTAACCATCCATCACTCAGCGCAGCCCACGGACCTCTGTGTTCTAACTGGGGGGAAGGAGAAGAGAACAGGAGAGAGGAAGAGAGATGCATTGCAGCCTGTGGACACACCCCAGGCACAACAGCATCAAAAAGCTGGATTTTAGAGTGACCTTTTTGCCGTTGTCTGGGTTCACAGTGAGGCACCAGCCAGTACAGCCCCAAGAGGGCCTGGCAGGGAGGAAGGACAGACATCCATCCCAAACTGGCCTGCATTTCAAGAGCTACTGCAATGCCAGAAATGTCCCTCTACAACTGCAGGCATCTGTTGCAGACCCTGGGACCCACAGTCCTGCTGCTGGCACTGCTGTCATGAGTAAGATTGTGAACTCCAGGGATGTGCCAATAAAGAAGGCTTGGTGAAGAGTTACTTCCCAACTTCCCAGCTCACATCCTGCCATCAGGTGTCCCGTGAGCTGCTCTGACAGAAGGTACCTCAGAACCACGTATTCTGGTCCTGGGTCTGCTGCTGGCAGTCAGATTCTCAGGAAAAAGTGACCTCACAAGCACATGGCACAGCTGTGTGAAGGCTGATGACAGAAATTACCTCGAAACCACATATTCCAGTTCATAGAATCCCAGAATGGTTTAGGCCAGAAGGGACCTCAAAGACTTCATTTCCATCTCCCCTGCCATGGACAGAGACACCTTCCACTAGACCAGGTTGCTCAAAGCCCCATCCAACCTGGCCTTGAGCCCAGCAGTTCTGGCTCTTTTGGTGACTTATCAGCCCCTCCTGCAGGACTGGATGCACCAGCACATGCCAAAGCCAGTGCCTACCTCTGACCCACCAGCTGTGCAGGCAACAGTGACACAACAAGCACAAACCTCATCCAGGCTGCCCATCCGCTCTCCAGACACCCTGCATGCACCCAGCCTTCCCACCCTGCTTAGACTTCACCAGTCCCTTTTCCCTGACAGGCTTCAATCCCCAAAGAGTATCTGATAATGGGTCTGAATACAGATTGTCTCATTAATGACAAGGACCCATTCCCAGCTACAGTAGCAGGAGCTTCCTGACCGTACCCATCACCATCACTCTTCACCTTTCACCATCATTCCTGAGGCACCTCTCCAGGTGTGCTGCTAGCTCAAGAGCAGCCTCAGGGAAATATTGCATAGGACTTGTGCCATCAGAGAGGCAGAAAGCTTGCAGGAGATGAGACAGCTGCCACCCTCAAGGATTTGCATGGTTCTTGCTAAGGAGCCACAAAGAGTGCTCCAGGGGAGCATCAAGGCAGGAGGATAAAGCATGGAGTCTGTCAAACACAACATAGGAACAAAGCCATTTCCTCCAGACACAGAAGGAAACAGGGTACTTGTGTAGAAGAGACTGGCCAAGGGCCAGCAATGACCTCACCTCAGTATATTGGGTCTGTTTGCCACTGAGATGGAGATCTTCAAAGATGAACAAAAAAAAAAAAAAATCAAAATATGAGGGGGAACAGGTCCCACACTCTCAGCAGCAAACTTGTTTGAGCGGTGAATGTTGGACTGGAATCCTGGGTAAACCAAAAAATGCAGCCAGGTACTTGAGGTGGCGTATAAACCTGAAAATATGTTTTTCTGTTTGGTGCCGTTATTGATACAGATCAAACTCTGGTTGCTGTAAAAGCCCCTGTACCTAAACAGGTTTGCATCAGGCACTCTTTTCCCTGTATTTTTAAGGTCAACAAATATGGGGGTTTTTTCACCTGTAATTTAATTTAAAGTATCCAGTAGTGAAAAACAGAGGATAAACCCCCAACTTTTATCTTGACAAAAATAATCAGGGGTTTGTAAATATTTTATTTGATAAGTGAGGTCCTTGGCAAGACCTGCATTGTGCCCAAGCACTGAGTTCCCACTCATACAAAGAATTTGTGGGTGGGGCTCGGCTCCAGGCAGCTGCTTAATTGAATAACTGTACCAGCAGCCCAGATGTAACATGGATCTAGCATTTTTCAAATGTCAGAGGACTGGGCTGGACAGAAACAGTTCCCATCAAACTCTTCTGCAAAATGCCAGCACTTGGCTCAACCAAGCACAAGTCATGAGAAGTGCTGAGTTTTATGGAATGGGAGGCTGAATGTTATGAACAGACCTCTTTTCTGTACAGCACTTCAGTGTTTTACTAGAGCCCCAGCAAAGCAGTTATTAATGCCCCCAAAGCTCTCACAGGAAGGTGGTGAACTGTGAGTGGCCACCACCAGTAGCGCATGAAGTGTGTGGGTGCGAAGATGTGCCTCATATTCCCTAAGAAGCATTGGCATCAGCTTAAGCCTCGTCTGGGGTCACAGGCTTATGGGCCTCCTCTCTCATGACAACTCAACTGCTCCTTCATCGTCTGAGGTACAGGGGGGCACCTCTGGCAGGAAAACCATCATCCAGAGAGCCAAAAAGTGAAAAAAAGACAACTCGCATCTCAGGCAGTTCTGACAGCCTCTACTAGCCCAAGGTTGAGCACCTCATTGGCTTGAGGGACAACAGAAGTGTCAAAAGCTGCTCCTCCCTTTCATTTTAAAAATTAGAAAACAAAACTCAAATTATTTTTTGCCTCCCAGGCAGGAAGTGACCCATATTCATCCTGCAGCATCCAGAACTGGCAGGTTGGGGTCTGGGTAGGCGGGTGACTCTCCTTGCCCCATGCCAGGGTCAGGAACACTGAAAGTAGCGGGTCTGCACCTCACGCAGCTTTTAGGAATGACTTCCCTTGCCAGAGACAGGTGGGTTTGATCAGTATGGGAATACTGACAGTTTATTGGGAAGAATGGAGAACTTTTCTTTAAATAAAAAATAAAAGGAAAAAAAGCTGGAGTCAGTGTGTTTCTCTTGCCTGCAAGATGCCCGTGAGCTTTCGTGTCTGTTTAGCTGCAATCTCCTGGTTTCTTTGTTGTCAGAGCGCATTTCACTCTCGTGTCAAAGTGTGTCAACTCTAACCTTTCCCTCCGCAGTGCTGGCACCCCTCCAGCCCCCCGACCCCGCTGCCCCAGCCAGCCACAACACCCCCCACACGGTGAGCAGGCACCTCCTCCCCTTCAGCACAGGCAGAAAGGTAATTAAAACTGTTTAGGTATTTCTGTTGTTGTTGTTGCTGTTGCTTTCTGAGGCTCAACAGCGTAAATGTGACTTCTGCTCAATTAAGCTCTGGGATAAAAATAAAAGAAAAGAAGGTCTTAGAGCGGTTCTTTATTTCTGCACATTAAAACTGGAGCCTGAGATTTACTGAGACCCCCCTCCCACCACCCCCATTGAAGGAAACCTTCAAATAAAGATGTCTCCAGCCAAAATGACCATTATTATCCACGAGCAGGCACACATATATATATACACACACACACACACATATATAAATGCATATATACACATGCACACATACCTATATATAAACCCCAAATCTGTTTGTGCCTATTCCTGCTAATACTAAGGCTACATTCCTCCCCATTACAACAGCATTTGCACATTTATAGGAGGAATAAAGAAGGAAAAGAAAAAAGATGCATGATACATGCGGAGGAGCCTTTCCTCTGCCATCCAGAGAAAGAAGAACTAAAAGGATTATAAAAGTTCAGATTAAAATGATATAAAATCTAGCATTTGGCTCCAACACTAGTGCCTTGGTCCTCTGTAGCTAATCTGTATGCACTCTGTGACCTCCTCGCAGCGAACCCTGCTAAATATATTATTCCCACGGGGGCTTTCACTGCTGCTTGGTGTCAGAAATCAATATGTATGAGGCGCGTGGATGGGAATTTCTAATAGATCTGCCTGGCCCTGTGCTGCTTTTCAATATCTGCCTTGGACTATTAGTGCCGGCTCGGTGCCTGTGAAATAACCGAGATAATCTTTTAAGGTGCACTGTTAAGGTGGAACCTAAATGTTGCCGTTTCAATTAAAACAAAATATATATACATATATATATATATATTCATAAATCAGTCAGCACTGTGCGTAACCTTATGTGTAGCCCGATTATAAACAATGATGGGGATTAAGGTATTAGGGCGAGTATGCTAATGTCTAGATTTCTGAGGAAGAGCTTTAGTTTCTTTCTTATTTTTTTATTAACGGAAAATTGCATAGATTCACGGGAGGAGGAGGGAGGAATTAAAAGTGGAGGGAATGAGGGATGGCACATTGTCTGTGCAATTGCCTCCATGCCGGCGGAGCCGTGGAGGTGAAAGAGTGAGATCGCTATATTACTGCAGATAATGCACCCATTTTACCTAAGCAACACCAGACCGTGGCTCTGCAATGCTCTCCATTTTAGACTGGTTTGTGCACAGTGGATCTACTGCCTGAGTGATCCTGAGTGGGTTTTTTGGGGGGTTGTTGGTTTTTTTGGATGATGGGGGGAAGCCTTTTTCAGTTATTGCATTCTTGCCCCCGGTAGTGGTTTCCCCTCACTCTTCTGAAGGTGCTGAAGGTGGGCAGGAGTGAGCAGGTTGATGGGTGCCCCCCATAGCCCCACAAATCCAGGGTAGTGTGTCCCCCCCACAGCAGGAAGCGCAGCGAGGCTCAGGTCTGGGAGCCGGCTGAGGGGAAGGCTGTGTCCTGCTCTTTCATTCTCCTTCTCACTCTTTGTTTTCAGTTGAATGCACAGAGGAAGCTGTCTCAGCTCAGTGCACAGAGGTGCGGCTATAAAAGCAATAACTTGCTAAAGGACCTCTCGCTCTCCCTTTTTTTTCCTTTTTATTAGGGGAAAGGTAATCACTAATCCATGCACCCGCTCCCTCAGCTTTACAGGTGGCCAGGCTGAGTTCAGCCCTGTGCTGGAGATGACAAGTGGAGAGTCACCACCCCAGAGGATCCGTTTAAGTCATGTTGAGCTCTGCTGCCCTTGCGAGGTTGTCACCCTACCAGAGGTTGAAGAACTGGCACACAGCCCTGGTATTTTTCTTTCCCCCTCTCTCCTCCTTGCACACTTCACTTAGCACAGCCCAATCCACCTGACAACTCTCCAAAGTGCCCTCGACTGCTTGTCTGGCCTGAGCTGGAGGCAGCGGGGGCAGGGCAGCAGCCCACCATTAAGGATGTGGGTCTGGGGAGAAGCACAGGGAGAAATCTCTAACCTAGGAGTGCTCGCACTGTGTCAGGCCTGTCCATCAGGATAAAAGCAAAAGGCTTCAGAAGGAGGTTTTACGCATTCGAATTTCACAGCAACCCCTTGAAATGAGAGGAAGATGGAATGGGATCTGTTTCATTCTGTTTTACGTAATAACTCTGCTTTTCTCCACAGGTGCCATGACCCTGCAGGATGCAGCACTGCTCCCAGAAACAGAAACCCATCAGTATTACCTGAGAAATATGAACATGGCTTTTCAGAGACTTTTCTGGGTCTGCTTCAGCTTCTGGTTAAGCATTAGCATGGTGCACAGACATAAAGCAAAAGAGAAAAAAAAAATTACTCGGGGTGGTTTTTGGAGGTTATTTTTTTGTTTGTTTTCTTTTCTTATGCTCAGCCATAAATAAGCCACAAATCTCTCTAGTCCCTGAAAAATATCACCTGAATATACTTCTGCCCCACACACTGTATATAAATAGATCAGAGCTGCAAAGCTCAATTCTAGATTTAAAAATCCACCCGCAAAGATTGCAGGTATTTACACCCAGGGAGTGGCTTTCCAGCAGCTCCTCTGGAAAACAGGACCAGGCAGGGATGTGTGCACATCTCAGCTCTGTTGCCTAAGGTCCTGGTCCAGCACAGAGGCAACACTATTGACGGCCACAGGAACTGAATTCCAGGTGTGTAGTTTGAATTAATTATCCCTTGCATCTGGGAAAACGCAAGTGTTTATAAAGGGCTCCACCATCGCCGGCGGTTTTATCCCAGATGCCAAGAGCCAGCTCACTGTCTGCCTCAGCTTCTCACAGTATTTATAATACAAACACTTCTAATCTAAGGAACACAATTCCCAACAGTTTAATAGGGCTGAAGTTCCCACCCCGCCTCCCCTTCCACAACCCCTCAATTAGGCAGGTATATGTGAAAACAAACAACCTATGTGCTTCCTGCATCTCTAAGGAGGTGTAATGGTGCTATGTGCATTTACTGATGGGAAAAGAGGAGCAAAGTGGGCCTTCGCAAACTGCAAGTTTGGTTTTTCCATGAATGCTGAAAAACAGCAGCTTTCAGCAGCACAGGCAGGGCTGGAGAAGAAAAAGGCAGGGGAAAGGCTTGCATGCATGCCACAGCTTTGCAGAGTGGCCATGGTGTTGCCAACAGCAGGAGTGGTGGGAATGAGACCCAGAATGTCTGGGGCAGGCATCAGGCTGTAGCCCAGAAAAATTCCCTTCCCTGGGTGTGGAAATCTCTCACCTTTGTTTTCCTGATCCATTTAGTCTCCTGTCGTTATGTTCATGGCAGCAGAGTAGGCCATGGTTGTCCCTTACGGGACAAGCTGATGGTCAGTTTGCACTGCTTTAGTCCATGCTGACCACCAGAGCTCAGCTACAGAGCTGAGTCTGTATTTAACCAAAAGGATTCCTTTAATCCATTTTAAAAATCCACACTCACAGCCATACTTCAGAGAGGTTGCACACCTCCAGTTCTCAAAGAGGCCTCCAAAGCAGCAAAAATCCATGTGGGCCTCCACCGGGACAGTGAGTGACACATGAAGCACCCTTTCGTCTTCTGAGTAACTCTCGTGGTGTAAAATATCACCAACGTGTAAAATCCCGTGTGCACATATCAAAACAGCGTGTGAGCCATTACTGACAAAACCACTTGGGCTGTTACGGGGAGCAGCCTGCAGAAGGTGGACCAGCTGCTCCTCATGCTTGCCACTATCCCGTGCTGTGTTCACACCATTGCAGCACCCGGACAAACGCCCGCTGAGGCAGAGCGCTGCTTTGCCTGACCTTTTGCCATGACCTCTGCCTTATTGCCTCACAGCCCACATTTGCAAAGATGGGATTTGACAAGAAGTGTCACGTCCCTTCCATCCTAAAGGCAAATAAATGTCCCTTTCGATCACGGCTGTCACACACCGCTCATGGCTGAGTGACACCCCAGCCCAGAAAATTACTCCTACCCTTGTTGCTGCCAGCATCGGAAATACACTTGATTTGGAGACACTCCTGGATATAAGCAGAACCAGGAGTAAACCCAGACTGCAGGTCCACCCTGCAATACTCACCTGCAACGTAGATACCATCAGTACCCAAATAAAAAAATCAGTTTTGCAGTAAGCATGACCTTTGAAAGGTGGGCATTCTACAGCCACGCTGTTGAGGGAAACACGGTGAAATGGACTCAGTAGGAGCCAGCTGGTGGCTGTAAGGGAAGTCACACTGGTGCAGGCAGATCAGCCCACTTGTGCCCTCTTTCCACACAGGGTGATAGTTCGACACCAGGAGTGGCTTATGGCCCGTTCCGCTGCACGAGGGGCCACAGGCACACTGCCACCCGCAGCTCAGCTGGCGACCACAGCAGCCAGTGCCCAAGGATCTGGGAAGGGAGTGGGAGAGGCATGCTGGTCTGTGACAGTGGCCTGTGCAAAGACAGCAATACCTGTTTGGATCATGATCTGGTAACGAAGCTGGAAGTCAAGCCCATGTTGCAGAAGAGGCAGCAGCATAGGAGGAAGCCGCCACTCAGAGCAGCCCCCATTTATTGTGGCACAGCTTTGGGCTTTCCTTGCATGTCCTGGAGAAAAAAGCTGCCACTGCCTGGTGGATGTTGAGATCCTTTTTTCCACCCTGTTCCAAGGAATTCCTGCCATACCACTTGAACATCATTGCAGCTCCCTAAATTCCTCCTCTGGCATCCTACCAAGGAGCTGCCTACACCTCTGTGGGCCAAGTTAGAGCCAGAGTAAAAATGGGCTTGAAAGCTGCTAGTGACAGGTGTCTATTAGAGTATGGATGAAGCAAAAAATGTCACCCAAACCTGAAAGAGAGAGCCCAGAGCAGCACCAGATAGTGCAGAGCCTTGGGGTCAGTGCAGATATTGTGTCACACCGCATGTCTCCTGTGCCAGACCCATGGCTGGAGCAGGGTGTCCCTGCAGGGCATTTCCTGGAAATGTGGCCATATGCCTTACACTGTCAGGCTCCTCAGACACTGGGAAGGGCTGTGAGGAGCAAGTTCCTCACTTGAGAAGCCAGGGAGAGGCAGATGCTCTGATGTTGCTAGGGAGTAGAGCCCAGCTGGAGCTGTGGGAAGGGCCAGGAGCCCAGGTGCACCTCTACAGGGTCACGGCCATGCTTGCTTCCTCTGTACACACCCAGACGGCACCTGCTGGGCTTTTTTCCTCTCCTATTTCCTCTCCTGGCAGTGCTGCCACCTTCCTCCGGTGAGGTGAAGGGGTGGCGGACAGACTGACAGCACATTTCCCAGCACAACAACTGATGCATGCATTTGATAAGGGCTGCTCTCAAGGGTTTTTATTAACATCTGGCTACCCCTCCAGAGCTGTGGCACCTGTATTTACGGGGTGCATGTTTTAAACAGTGTTTTCAGCACTCCTTCTCTGGCTAAAAGACCCTCACCAAAAGCTCTCAGTCCCTGTCACAGCTCTGCTTACTGTCCTGGCAGCACCGGGAATCCTGACCCGAACCTGGGTTTCCCATTATAACCTCCTGGGAGCAGCTCCTCCCAGGGCAGAGCCCGCCAGGGTAAGGGGCGGCGGGGGCGGCAGGCACCGCTGGGCTGGGACTGGGCTCCCCCTGCTCCTGGGCCTCTCGGGAGGCAAAGCAATTCAGCTCAGCCCTTCTCGGCAAATTACTCCTGTGACCACACAACGCGAGCCGGCCATTCAGGCTGAACCCTGGCCGTGCATTATCCAGACGGCGAATCCCGCTGAGCCTGGCAGCTCAGCCCCGCTCCCGCAGCTCGCCCTGCCTCCCAGAAGGCAGCTCCCAAGAGCTGCTGCTGTGGCAAAGGGAAAACTCCAACCAGCGGAAAGCAGGCAAAATTTTACATCTGCCAGCTCCCCCCTCTCCCTTCAAAATTACAAGCACAGGTGCTGCCACACTTGCATTCACTCCCAGCTGCTCCAGCTGCAAGCTGGAGGTGCCAGCTGAAATACCCCAGCAAGGGGCTTTCTGCATTGCTACAATATTGGTGCATGAGTTTCCACGAAGAGCGAGGCCAGACCTAATGGAATTGCTCAGCTGTCTGGTCTGTCTTCCCTCTTTTTCTCCCCATAAGGAAATGGGGGCTACGGAGCCATTCAGTGGCAAGGGCAGAAAGGGAAGGGGAAGGAGGGAAGAGAAAGAGAAGGAGTGGGAACAGAGCCAAATTGCACAGCACATTTTTAAAGAAGTAAAAAGTAGGTTTAGACAAACAAACCTAATCCCCAGCCCAGCACTGCTTGTTAACACTCACGTGTCCACACAGACGACAGGGAAATGCAGATGCTCTGGGCCATGGTGGCACCAATGGGTCCAATGGCAGAGATGGTCTTGGGCTGTGCCTGGTGTGCTCGGGCTGGCTGGGACACAGGCACAGAGGCGGCTGCAGGCATACCTGCAGCCACGTGCAGCAGTGTGTGCCCACGCTTCCATGTCTGCTCCTCTGCCTGGAGGTGTCCCTGACCCCAAACTCCAGGAGCAGAGAAGCCCCACCTGTACAGACCAGGACAGCCCAGCATAGCAGCTGCTGCCCCTCCCAGACAAGCCAGGAGCCAGCCAGCTGCATTTGGTGACCCCATAAGGCAGTCCTCCTTGGCATGTTGCAGGCCAGAGGAGCAGTTTCTCCTTTCATCCCCATGGGCTGCACCAGGGATGCTCAGCTCCAGTGGTTACCTCAGGCAAAAGCAAGATTACCAACCCCAGTGGCTCTTTCCCTGTCTCCTCCCCAAATCCTGGAAGAGGTTTTGGGCAGCCCAGTTAGGACACAGCCTTGAGCAGCCTGCTACTGTTTTCCATGGCTATTGGCAGCTCTGGTAGCCAGCTCAGTCGTGATCTATGAGAATATAGCAGTGGTGGCATTAGGCACAGGCATGTCCCTGGTAGGCTCAGATGGGGAATGGCTTTGCTCCCTGAGACAGTCCTCTCCTGCAAAAGTGGCAAACACACAAGTGGTAACAAAAGCGTTCAAGGGAAAGGCATTGCAAAAAGGGAATTCAGAAGACAAACTTCATGTTCTGAGCTAAAAACAACCAAATAAAAAGCATTTGCCAGTGCAAGTTTCCCATTTCCCTGAAGATGAAGTCTGCTGCTCCCCAGCTGCCTCCCCACTCATTTGCAGGCAGAAGCAGGGGAAAGCAAGCAACACTCTGCATTTAGAGTAATCTAAGAAAAATGCCAGCCTGCCACGGCCAGACAAGATTGGTTTTGCATGGCTCTGGATTCTAGACTGTGCCACTTGGATGCTTAGAGCCTGAAGGATCACTGAGGCTTGGCACAGCTCAGTGCACCCACTGCAGCGAGCAGAAATGCTCATCTAGCAACAACACTCAAATGCAGCATCCCCAGGTGCTAAAAGCCATGAGTTTTGTCTCCAGCATCTGCAGAGGGGCAAGAGCAGATGCCAATACCACAGGTGTGGTAATGGCAGCAGAAGGCACTTGACCCCCTCAAAAAAATAATGTGGAGGAAGAGCAAGGAAAAAAATTCTCCCTTTAGTTGAACAGATACCAGGAACTCCACCACCCACTTTGTTTAAGGGGAAGATATTTGAAGGAGCAGCAACAACCCACAGGAGGAAGAACCATAGTGCTATACATCCCACATCTTGTGCGGATTGCTGCCAAATTGGTGGGAAGGTGACACATCGCAAGGAGAACAACAACTTTAAAATAATAATTAATGAATTATTACTGACAACTGGAAAAAAAAAATCCCAGTCGCTTATACAAATGAACGTTGGCTTCTGGAGTTTCCAGCGATAATAAATATTTAAACACCTCCCTTGTTTTAACATAAAGCAGAAGGGAAACGCAGCAGCCACGGTGGGAGCAGCGAAGTGTCAGAACGGCAGCGTGGAGTGTCGGATCAAAACACGGCAGAGATGCACGCCCCACCGGTGAAGAGCGGGGAGGGGGCCCCGGAACACCCTGGAATGGCACTGCCAGGGCATTGCCATCACTCCCAGCATGTTCCTGTTAACAAGCACCCTGGATATAACCTGCCCCTCTGCTCAGCACACCAGGGCAGGAAGGTGACGAGCTGGGTTGCTGGTTCTTGTCATAGGAGACAGAAACTGTAGCTCTCACGGTGCATGTGCCAGGAGAGCATCTCTTCTGCCTGCTCCCTGGTGCACAATTTGGCAACTCTGGGAAGCATTTTGGCTGCAGCTGCCACAGCCATCCGCTTTCCTTGCCCAGTTTTTCCCTGCTCAGTTTTTCCTTGCCATCATACAAGTGGTATTTTATGCCAAGGGGATGCCCACCCAAAAATCCCTGACCCACCCCAGCTGCTTCCAGCCTTGCTGGAAGAGAACCAGACTGAGCCTCCCCACGCAGCACTGCAGAATTAATGCCCTTCTCGCTCCCTCCTTTACTCCTAGCAAAGCTGGTCGCAACATCCGCAGTTCACATCACCTAAAGTGCCTATTACAAGGTCCCATCTTTGGCAGTTCACAGCTCTACTCAGACCTTTAATCCTGCAGGCTGAAACCTTTCAGGCAAGACATCTGCCTCCAGCTCAGTGCCTGCCTTGAGCTCGGTGTGCTTTCAAATTCCTAGCAAAACCATCTCAGCTGTTTCCAAGAAAATAATTAGGGGGAAAGATAGCTAAGACCTGGCTTACTTTAACCTTTCTTTCCAGAACCCTAGCTGTGGCTGGAGAAAATTCAGGACATGCCAGTGATGGATCAAGCACAGGTCTCACTCTCTGCCCCTTAGAAATCCCCCTAGATTTTCTCAGCACCAGCATTTTAGGGCACATGTAACCTACATATTTACTGCTATCATTGCAAACTGCATCAGTTTCCTGACCTTGCCACTCTGGGGATGTAAAAATTCAACATCGACTGCTTCAGCCCACTATCTGCCACCATTTCCCCATGGAATGCAGTGGCACAAGCAGAAGAGCAGCAGCCCACACACTTGCTGGGGCACCACTCCACACACCAAACACCTACCTTGCAGGCACTCCAGCCTCTAGGAGCTGAAGCCCCTGTGCAGCTGCAGCCCCATCACCTTCCCAGGACACAAAGCACAGAGCTAGGGACTGCTGGCAGGAGCCACGACATCTGCCGTGTCTGCCTTCCTCTAGGAAAAAGAGGAGTTAAAGGAAGGAAATACAGGGGAAAGAAGAACAAAGAACGAGAAAGAAAAGAGTGAGCAAACGAGGTTTTTCCTCTGCCTGGCTGGGGGAGCTGCAGTTTTCTCTGGCTGCTGCAATTCTATCTTATGTTATTGAAGTAAGATGTGCTGGGTCATAACAGGGAAAAAAATATCATCAGCTAATAATCCTGCTTGTGTTTAATCTTTGTGTGAGACTGCCTCAGGATCATCCCCATCTTGTAAAAGTCACTCTTTCCAGCAGAACTAGGAAAGGCAGGAGCCAGACCAGTGGTCCCCAAATATACCTGTCTAGGACAGCTGTGCCAGGGGCAGGGTCAGTGTACACAGAGGCTGGGCCCTGTCCCACCCAGCTGCATCATTCAGTGATACTTGACCTCACTGCTTGCACCCAAGGCCTGAAATCTGACAAAATATGAGCCCTCCTTCTGCTCTTAAATTCCCTTTTTCTCTTTGGTGAGATTAAGATTACCTATGTGACCTGGGCCTCCAGTGGTCTGAAAAATACAATTTTAATGCATAATGTTTTTGATACACTTCAGATGAACATACAGAAAGGATGACGACTTCTTTACATCAGGACTACACCTAGCTGTGTGCAGGTATCAGGCCAACCTATTTTAGCTTTGCTGCCTCTCCCCGTAGAAAGTGCCATTTCATCCCAGTGGCCTCCTTGCAGAGATCCTGGAAAGGGTTATTAATTACTGCCAGCTTCCTCATCTACTGAGGTGCCTTAAACAGCCATGACATGAGAATTCACGCTCCTTCCGTTTACTACACTCGGCATTTCCAAGCTGTTTGACTTCAAACTAACCACCTAAAAAAAGAAAATACTCCACTACCTGCAGAGTCACTTCTGACCAGACATTTGCCAGGCACGGCAGGTCAGGGAGTGCCAGGCCCCAGGAGTGTGAGAAGATGCTGGACCTGGACCTCTGTCTGCTGAGAGGTCGCCTGCCCGCGCGTGCTCCAGCTGTGCCCGCGCCGACACACGGCCAGCACCGAGCATCACCCGGCCACAGCCAGCCAGCCACACTGGAGAAAAACGCTCTGCTTAATTGGTCTCAGCTGGAAGCTGCCCCGTGCATGTCAGCATGTTTAAGGAAGCAGGTCTACAGGAGAGGAGACACCAGAGTAACCAACTAAAGAAAAAAAACCCCAATTTCCCTTCCCCCCTCTTCCTCAGCCCTAAGACCTGGGAGTTTATTTTTAAGGAGTGTTTCTCACTGTTAATGAAATCAGCTTGAGATAAGGTTTTGCTATTGGTGTTTTCATGTCTAGTACTGACAGCATTTGTGGAGATAGTTACAGAGACCTGGTTAAATCAAGTCAAGGTTTGCACCTTTATTTCTTCTTTTTTGTTGTGGTTTATTTCCTTAAAAAGAGGAAAGAAATGACACTAGGAAACTCTTCATCCAGTTCAAATCCAAGTTTATTAGCCTGTAAAAGTCTGTTTCCACACAGTAATCATAAGAAATGAATGAATGTTTATGGAGTGTAGCATAAAAATATACGGAGTCAGCCATAGGTTGGAGTTTATGATTGCTCACAAAAATTAATCAGCAGATCACATGGCATTGCATCAGAAAGGCAAATCAGTCCTAGGAATGCAAACAATCAGGATAAAAAGGCAAAACAGGTAAGAGCAGAGTATCAGAAAACAATAATTAGTTCACAATTCCTAATGTGGGTGACAAATTTTGCCAGATCAGGTTATTTACTCACTAATTCTCCAAAAACAGGTTGAAAGCCAGTTGTATTAATTTTCGCATTAAACTGTACATTCTTGTTCAATGTATCAGCTGCTCAAATTCACTATCAGTCTCTAGGTATGACCATTAAACTGCGGGTACATAAGAGACTAGGTATACTCAATAGCCCAGCTCCTTCTCCTGCAGCCTGGTGGCCACCGACACTCACAGCTAGAAATCAAAAGCTAACGCAAGACAAGTGGGTTGAGATGTTCTAGTCCCTGTCTGGACACATAAAAACCTTCTCTCTTCTTAAAAACCTCCAGCGTGCTACAGGCTCCTCAGACCTGGGCAGGTTCACCTCTCTGCAGGGCACAGCAAGCCTGACCCCCTGCATGGGAAGGGGTGTTGGACACCCGGCACAAACCTGTGTGTGCCACGCGTAGCAGGGAGAGGGCAGTGGGAACACCCCCCACTGGGCCCTGCTTGCTTTAGTGTTGATGTTCTGCAGGGTTGTGTCCAATTGCCAAGCTGATGTATGGAATTTGCTCACAAGCTATATCCAATGCAGAGAAGACCCCTGTTAGGAGATTTGGGCAAGCACCAGGAGTTTCTGACCTAGACTAACTCTTCTCACTCTTCCCAAAGGAAAATGTCTAGCCAAGAAGAGATGTATTTCCTCTAATGCTTTGAGCTTCCCTGAAGAAGCGCAGAGGGTTAGTGTTATTAACTCTGTAAAGAGAGCAGACTTAAAGGAGCAAGGGAAGAAAGGTGCTTTCTTTTCCAATGTAGGATGTTTATACACATCATAAACCAAGCTGGGGAGAACTGCACTGAATAATTAATCCAGGCTCTGGCTGACATCATGACACCTGCAGATCCTTCTGCCAGAATTCTACTGAATTATTTTCTATCAAAGATCCTTGACTCTGCAAATCAAGGCTCTACACAGGCCAATGAACCCACAGTCACAGCATCTTCTGCTACAGGGAAGTCATACTGCACTAACTACCTTCAGAGTTGGTTGGGAAATTAACCCATTAAGGCTAACTTCCAAAACCCATTTTTCAGGAATGGGTGGTAGCGTGACAAACTCTTCCTGCTTATGACAATAATAAAGTGACAATCCTTTAATATAATTTGAGAACTTAGAAGAGCAGTGAAAAAGCTTACAGAACATCACAGCGCCTTTAGGCAACCTAGATCTTATCTTGCAGGAATAACATTTTGCTACCCACATTTCCTTCATTCTGCCTTCTGTGGGCAAACCTGCTCTGCTGAAGTGCCCCGTGACCCAGCCGAGCATGTCCACTCTAACAACTGAACAGCAAACCAAGACAAACCTACAGTGGGAGCAGATCCTGACATCTTTGCTGATGTAGCACTTCATCTTTCTTTCATCAGATAGTTCCAGTCGTCTCAAACCATTGTATGTTCTGCAGTTATTACTGAGAAGAAGAATTTCTTTCCTTTATAGGTTTAGGGGCCATCTATCCATGCTCAGTGCACACTGGTGACCGAGTAGATCCTTACAGTGAGGTAAGATCAAACTTATAACTAAGCCACCCATATAATATCCTCCAATTCTACGAGCTATCTGGTAAAGCCCATGGGAACACGGGGAGGACTGAAGCCTCCTAGAAGGCACACTGCCTTGTATCACTAGACCATTCATAATTTCAGATTTGTTCCTTGGAAATACATGGGAGCACTGACATGGCTAGTAGCAAAACCAAACTGAGCCCAACACAGCCTAGAAGAATTAAGATTCCACATAAAAGTGTATTTTCCTTCTTTTAATAGGCTCAGTAATAAGTTTGTCAGTTTTGGCTTTGAAGAATTACCTGCTTCTTGTAAGGATTTTTAATTTTAGTTTCTTGATTTTGTTGGAGTTTTTTTTAATTAAAAAATAAAAGCTATAAAAAAACTAGAGGTAGTTTTAAACTGCAAGGTTCATATCTGGGGCAAGTATTTCTTCAGAGCTGAGGGACGTTTTTCATTCAGACTAGTATAAAACAATACTTGAGGGGAAAAAATGTTGAAAGAGAAAGCATTAAAAGAATAGGAACTCAGAGACCTCTTCCTGCTTCCAAATCGACCGTCTCATGAAATGAGTGTATTTCCTCCCTGTGAATTCTATATTTAATCCAGAGAGATCACTGAGTATGCCTGAGCAACCTGGCAGCCCTTTTCCTCCTCTTCAAACAGACCTCAAGATTCACTCTTGTCTAATGAGCGGTCTACGTCTCCCAAGAACACATATCCTTACGGATTTCGATGAGAGCAGACAGGATCAGTGGAAAATCCACTTCTGTTCCTTTTTCTTTTGTTGCTTTCTTTAAAAAACAAAAGGATATACCAAGGCTCCCCCTGGAAAATCAGCTGGCATTGAAGGCATCTCACAGACTGAAGGACCTACCTCGTTTTTCAAACTCATTCAAAATTCTGTTTTGGCACCTAAGAGCAGACTTTCTGTTGATTAAAGGAATATTCGCAGAAAAATGACATTCCAAATTTTGCCAATTTCAGATGACGTGCTGCCAGCACTGTCATGAACTTTCCCACCTATCTGAAGCTGCTTCAATGCTGGCAAGTAGTATGGGGAAACAAAATGTCAAGAGGAAACCATTTCCTTAGCTATGTATAGGTTTTGAGACAGAGAACTGAACTTTGAACTGAGAAGCAGTAAAACAAAAGGGAAGATAATATTGTCATTCTCTGACAACCCATATTCGTAATCCCAAATACTCCAACAGCAACAGGATGATCTGTCCTCAGGACTATTGTTTGTTGCAAGAGCTACAGAGGAGAATTCACCTTTGCATGCTTCTCCCTACAAAGCTACCTCCTAATTTATCACACCACTCTCACTAGTCCACTCTTTTTATACAATACAGGTCTGCATTAATGGGTTTAAGGCTGTTCTGTAACCAGTCTTGCTCCTACTTCACTAACCTTTCATAGCCTCGAAATCTCAAAGTAACATTCCTAGTCGGAAAAAAGGCAGTATCTTTTTCTGCTATTTGAAAAAATCCAGAGTAGGATGTTACCTTCAGTTATACAACTTATGGGGTTTCCATCAATTGCCAATTGAGAAGGAATAAGCTCTGTGGCTATTTTACCATCACTTCATAAGCATTCATTCCCATATGCAAGACTGAGGTCAGCATTTGGACCTTCTCGCTCGTTTTGAGGGTTCTTTTGTAAAAGAGGTTTTCTTTGTTTAAGATCCCACAAACAGGACCTGTTTATGGAAAAAGAGAGATATTTTGAATACTAAAGTCCTTTATTCAACAACACAGAAATATCACAAAAACAACTTTACTGGGCAAATTGAATGTTTTTATACAGTTTTGTACATGCCCCATAAGTGATTATTTTTTCATAAATACACTGTTTTCCAAAACTGGGTTTTTTTCCATAATTGCACAAGCATACATACACCTTACACAAATATCTATTAGAAAATTTAATAGATAACTGCACAGTTCAGAAATAGGAGAACACTGTGAAAGGAGTACATTTCTGTGGCCCATGTTTCTGAAAATACCCTCCTAGTTCCCTGCAATTGTGAAAATGGAGTACTTTCTAACATAGGAGCTGTCTTTTGTTCACTAAGAATACAGTAGAGCTCAGCGTGAAACTGCCAAATTTAATAAAAACAAAATCTGAAACATTTAGCTGTTACATGAGAACCCACTGTTTGATATCACTATGCATCTAACCATGATCAAAGACCCACTACTGCTTTTTGCTGAATGCATTCGACCCTGAATGGTATGTTCATTTAACTACTTTCTTTCTTCATTATTTGATTACAGATATAGCCATTTTAAAGACTTTACATTCTTCAACATTAATTGTAGGACTTACATACCAGGGGGTCTGTACAAAAGGGAGTATTTTCCCTCATAGGGAGGGTCTGTTATTAATTGACAGAATGGGTACGTGTGCCTCCCTTTCAAGCTTACCATTTTTCATAAGTTTATCTGGGGTATGCCAAAAATGCTTCCACTAGGCTTAGCGCTCACACCTAGAAGATGGAAAGAGTTCTGCTTTTTTTTTTGCCCACACTCTCTTTTTTTTTTTTACTTTTCACTGCGAGAATGAAGAACAGAGAAGAATACAAATTTTCACACTGGAAAACAGTATTGGACCTTGTGAAAAGCACAAATTTAGTAATTAGAACTTGACAATAATCCCATTGACAAATATGTATATAAATGGGGAGGGGTGGGGAGGGCAGTGGGGAGAGACAGGCCAGAAAATGGATTTCCTTCTTCAAACATCACTAATTAAAATGCTCTATGCACACTACATCATATAAATACTGTTTCAGCAGAATCTAAAAACCTGATGGTGCAAAGGAACAACATCCGAAATTAAAACCCTATGGGTAAATAAAAAAAAAATCACCTCTCGTTCATTTTCAATAATTAACAGGTATGCTTCTTTGTGTGTTTGCTTTAACAATTTTGAATTGACATGTAAAACACCACAATTACAATATACAGATCCATCAGTTCTTTAAAACAAAACAACAAAACAAAAAAAGGAACCACAACAAGACATGCAACATTAGGGTATTAGACAGTAAGTACATTGCTATGAGTATCTTTGTACACCTAATGTAGCCTGAACTTAACTTTGCCTCTGCTTCTGTCAAAGCAATGAGAGTTTTCCAAAGAGCAAGGCAAGCTTACCAGCCAGATGTGCAAATAAGGCTTCGGTTCATAAATCAATCAGCACTTTGGTAGAGAAGACCTTGCAGAGCTCGTATTGGTCTAGTGATCAGTAACAGAGGCCCCTAACCAAAAAGTCTCCAACACAAAAAAAAAATCCATACACGGCTGCCATACAAACAGACACAAAGCTCATTGAAAGGGCATTGGATGAGCATTCAACTGAGGATCTCTCACAAACTGTAAGAGGGGCACCACAATAGAAGCATTTTAAGTGTGACATTCCACCTCTGAAGCCATGTATGTGACGTCATATGACACAGGGACACAGGCACATGCATTGACCCTAAGGTGAGGATGCAGGTGTAAGCCCAGCCCAACCATGCCCCTCCAGTTACCCTGGGTCACCCACGCTCTGCCTGGTCCTGCTGACACACACATGTGACCTCAGGAGGTTTCTCCTCCTCCATCCCTTGGTCTTCACTTTCTGGGCTGTTCCCAGCACCTGCCAGCCCTGGGGGCTCCCTCACTTGCCAAAGCTGGCATCTTCCCCACCTGCACAGGTCCCACACTGTAGCATTCCCAACCCATCCCTCGTGCTTCACCAAGTAAGTGTGACCAAGGGCCAAAGGCTGAAGTACTTAGCAAAAACTGGAGAAAGTGCTGAAACAATAGGAGATTTTAACATTAACTGGTGCAACATTAACTGGTTATTTCCATGCCCAGCACCTTGTCTGTGAAACTACTGGTAGTCCTATCTTGTATAAAATTATAAATCTATCAAATACATGGCACAACAGCATACACTTGCTTTGATAGCATGGCCTTCTCACTCGTGAGTGGTATGACAAAGCCAAGCAATAAAAAGTGATGATCAACTGATAATAAGTATCCCTAAGTAAAGAATCCTCCATATTTTTTGTGGCATGTCAGCTATATCCCTCTGTGTGCTGCCTTTCCACAGAGTAGACATTTCTTCCATGCAGCTACAACAGGAAGAAGAACGGCAAAACATTTTTGTGGGGGCCTAAGGGACCAGTCATTCAGCAAAGCCAAGGTCAGTGGACCAAGAAACGTGTGGGGAGAAGTGGTCTTTTTTTAAAAGCATTTTAAAAAAATACCATTTTTATACCGCAAAAATATCCAGGCTCTCAAATGAGCACAAGTGCAAGTGAGACCCAAACCAGTCCAACTGTCAAAACTCACTTAACTGTGAAGAGAAGAGCTCCACTAGAACCAAAATCATGGCATTTCACTTTATAAAATATTTACTCCATTGACTGAAAATGTTACATAAGATCTCATAGGTGAAGGGTAATTAAGCTGAGTCATGATTTTTCCTAAGGTCTCATACTTTGTTTTGCATCCTAGAACAACCTTTATTTAGACGACTGGTTTTGCACATCCCCCTATGCTGGGCGCTCCAGCTCAGAGCATAGTGAAAAACTAGTCAGACACCAGACAGCATTTTTGGAGAGATACCCCTCTGTAAAACTCCTTTGGAAGCAATGCAAGTGCACAAACCACTACTCTAATATAGTGCTTGAAAGATTAATTTTAAGTGTTACGTCTTCCCCTCTCACAACACCACAACGGAAGGTAATTGCTAGATGCGTCACAATCTTTTTATCTTGGAAAACTTGGCATCAAGTCTCTATGGAAGGATGCATGGTAAAACATTGCTGCTGTTGCTGCCGCTGCTGCTGCTAAACAACTAGCAAAATAATAGTTAAAGCTAGAATTTATTGCTCCGGATTTAATTTGCAGAACCACACTGTTGTGTACAAACCGTTTATCTCCATTGATGCTCAGACATGATTGTCTCCTTGTGTCTAAACACACAAAATACAAGCGGCTATCTGTACAGTTTACAGTACTGAAACACATATATTTGAAAATGAAGTATAGATATGTTACTTTTCAAAGATACATGACTTTATAGCAGGGGTTTACCCAAACTTTTTTTTTTTTTACAGCCACTTTAAAAATAGACAACAACTTCACTAGTATAGCTAAGTTACATCAAAGAAAGAATCGGTGTACTGAATGTGAAGAAGCTGGCCAATTCCCCAGGCTCCCAGATTTTTGTCTTTTGCTTTTGAGGAAACCCCTATACATAAATGAAAATAGTATCTGAGTATATTCTTCAATGGTGGACTAAGCAGTTTCTTAAAACAAGACTTTAGCTTGCCATTCACTTCGGACTGCCTCGAAAATAAGATACACTACTGCTTAAAAGAACCATCGGAATGCTTCAGCGCTGGGAACAGGTGTTCTCTAAAAAAAAAGCAAGAAAACAAGTTAAGCTTTCTTTTGCGGCATTGGCATACTCGAGTTCTAGTTGTTCTTTTCCTTTACATTTTAGGCATACTTTCAGTTATCTAGGAACAATGCGATGCCTCCCATGGCTTGACAATTAACAGAAACATCCTTCTCCAAACACACACGCAACACATCGTACTCAGTATGTAACACACCTAACATGCTGTCTTCTCCTTAGTTACTTAACAAGGTAGTCATGAAAATGTAAACATTGCTAGAAAAAATATCTGGAAAACAGGCAGTGCTTTTAGAATAACCACACAGTTGTACAATGGTTTCTGCCTCGCCCCGGCATACTGGGCATGCAGTTATGGCTTGGTGGGTTTGTGGGTTAATCAGACACTTTGGCAAGACCATGTTCATGACAGGGGAATAGCAAAGGCATTTATCTGTCAGTCAGAAAGCATCCTGTCTTCAGACTCCTTAGGAGGAGAGGTTGGCATTTTTAAACCTCAGGCCAGTCACCTTGTTCCACATTTAAGTTGCAATGCAGAAAGAACTTAAAACATATCTGTGACTCCATTCCAGTGAGGGAATCACCTGCTGACCTAGGAGTGCTGCCCAGACTGCCCCTGTACTTTCTTTCACACTCATACTGGACCTTGGTTTACACAGAAACTTGCAGAGCTGCTACCCCCCTCCTTCCCCCACCTGCTGCACCCTGAAAATGATATCCACTTGCATCCAGGTGCCTCCATACACATTTGAATACCAGCAAATTCCCTTCACAGCTTTAAAGTACAACCTACACAAGAGGCTGAGGGGGCTGAGCCTGCAAGGGCTGTGCCATTTCCATGAGGTACTTCTTGCCCTCAATTTCCGCCAGACAAAAGATGATGAAAGCGCCCTTGAACCCATGCACCTCGACCCGCATGTCTCCCCTCCAGAACTAATGACTGCACTGTCCAGGGAGGGGAAAGTGAGCCCTCAAATGACTCTCTATCAGTCTGTCTCAGCTCGTAAGTACTTCTTTCATTAAGAACTACTCACAAAACCATAGTGTTATAGCTGAAAAAAATTCTCCTAAAAGCAAAACTCTAGAAATTTGCAAATAAATACTTGTAACAAAAAAGTTCTCATGGATGTTACTAACACCACATTTAAGTGGCATTTCTCTTTTGCAAGTATTCCTTCATTTTTGTTTCAGGGAAGACCTTTTTAATGTTCTCCTAGTTTTTCCAAAAAATCCAACAAAACATGGACCCTGTAGTGTACAACATGTATTGTACTTGGTGTCAGAATATTACTTTCTGAATTCCAGGGAACTACTCATTAGTAAGGCAAGTATTTTTTGTTGAATAATTAGCCCAGTTTGTGATAATCAGGCTCAGGCAGTACACAGCTTCTCTTTTTGTAAAAGCTACATGAAAGGGGAGCTCTTATTGTTATGTTTATTGCTTATGCACATGGAAATACCAGAGATCAAAATAGTTCTGCTGTATTATCAGAACTCTGACCTGTTGTCAATTCAATATACACTCCCCCTCCACAAATGTTACACTTTAATAAATCATCCGAAAATTAACTTCCAAGGACAATGAGCTGGTGTGTTGAATACAATTGCCCTGACCAGTGTGAATTCTCTTTGTGTCGGTGGTCCAAAAGCAGGAATTGCTCATATCCACCTTTACCAGTCCCTGTTCTGCCCAGTTATGTGAGGCGAGCATGGGCACAAGTAGTGACAGAACACAGCAGCCCTCGCACCCAGGTATGCCCAGGAGAGCTGATGCAATTGCGAAGCCGGTCTGTGTGGGCTGTAAGATGGCTGCTGAGAGCGAGGTATACAGATTTATAATTTATAAAGAGCTTGGCTGCAGAAAAGGCTGGAGATCGGAATGGCAGGAAACAATCGTATGACTAAATTGACCTCAAAAGAACAGTCAAACACGCAAACATATTAAACTCAATAGATTGTCTTCACTTGAAAACTGAATGTAATATTCCGCTGTGGGTCCATCTGCCTGAACACAAAACCACAGCTAGACAGAGAGATTTAAAGACATAGTGACTGAGACAGCCTTTATTTATTTTCTTGCCGCATCAGGTTGAGTTACTGTCAGACATTGTCATATCAGCTGGAAGTAAAGGTGCAACGTCTGATTAAAAGGTCATTCAGACCTTTAAATACACAGAATAGTATTTTTGAAGGGCAAGGCTGTGGTTTAATATCTGTGCTTTTGCAAAACTGCAAGATAAGGAATTTTTGCATCCGTGTACCAAGTTCTAATTAAAGATACACATTTACAATTAAATATCCATTGCGCTAACTACCAATTTGGGAATGAATTATTAATCCACGATTAAACAAAAAAAAATCCTTTAAAATTGAGTAGCTGGATCAAGTTAAATCTAAACCAATATATGCAATGAAATCCATAGATTTCACTGCTCCAAGAATCAAGGTTATTCCCAGACAAAGAGAGACCCTTCAGCCTGTTTAGATGTTCAGCACACCAATACATGAGTTTAAGCACAATGACCATCCACTGCTTGGCTGTATAAATCCAGCAGTCCCAGCTGGGGAATCAGGCTCTCAGCGAGATTACAGCGCATTTCTGGATCTCTGTGCTGCCGGTGGGGAAACGTTATCCTGAGTGACAGCAAAGACAGATCCCCCTGGAAGCCATGGGAGGGGTGGTGAGGAGCAGAACCAGAGCTGATCAGCGCAGTTTTGCTGTAAAAGCCTTCACTGCTCATGCCGGTGCAAATGCTGACAAATGGCAGGCTTGCTCTCAGGAGGATGCTCAGACACCTGCAGCCCTGGCTTCTCCAAGCGGGTAATGCCATAAAGCATGGCGCTTGAGAGAATCTATCCCTACACAAACCCGGGATGAAATGTCCTCCACACTTTCAAACTTCCTATTCTACTCCCTACGTGCCAGCTTTCACTGCAAAAGAAGTGGCTCGAATACTTGAAATTTGAAAATCTAATTATTGCCTAGGAAAATGAGCTTCATATAGAAAACCAAGCATGTTACCTTTTTGGTGGAGGAGGTAAAAAACAGGCAACAGAAACCAACAGAAAAACTCCTCAATTACACAGAAATGGAAAAATGATACCTACGTATCTGTCCTGGACGCCCCACAGGGAAATGTAAAAGCAGACCCTTGCTCTACGCAACACATGAAAACAGCATGCTGGCAGGAGATGTAAATTCCTCACCAAAGTCTGTTTCAACACCTGTATTTTCACAGCAAAAGCACTCATTAAAGAATGATGCCTCCCAGTGCCCTCTGGGGTGACCGACTGACAGAGCAAGGCATGGGATGCCAGACAGTGGGATGTGCTCATCCAAGGCCTGCCTGCTTGCCCAGCCCAGCTCTTGGCGAGCTCAAGCCTACCACACCTGCCAGAGAATCCTCTGTCCTTGGCTCTCTGAGTCTCATAGCCACCTGAAATATGTGATACAGAGACAAGGAATCAGGAAAGTTGGCTGCACCTCCTTGGGATGCTGCTGCTGCTTAGAGGGCAGGAAAAATTCAGAGCTACCCAACCAAGACTCAGTGTAAGTCACTTGTATCACTATTTTCTGCAAGGCTAGGGAACCATTCGAGTTGAGGTGAACCACATTCAGAAATATACTAGAATAATAAAATATATCAGAGCACTACATGATTATGACCTAATACTTTACCAATGTTAAAAGATGTTGCATTATGTAAGAATCCTTTGATGTTTGATCCATGAGCAAAAATCCTACTCTCATTGAAGTAAACTCACATATTGGCTACAGCAAATTATTAGCCAGATGTAGCACTCCTCAATCCTCTTGAGAAGCCCTGGAAACAATCCAGCTTAACAGAGGCCCTTTGGGAAGTATACGGCAACCGAGGTATGCCGAACAAAATCTGGGCTACCTGGTGGTCTTTACAGAGACCTACACAACCACAAAAATAGACAGTGCCTTAATGTATCTCAAATTCACATGGCAAATGAAATTAAACTGGTGGATTTCCCAAAGCAGCGCGACTGGTGCTAGCAACACAGGGAAAACTGATCTTACCAAGATCTGCAGAGAACCCAACATAAGCTTCTCAAGCTGGACAACAATCCCTTCTTGAAATGCCTTCCACATGAGGAGCACTTTGGCCTGCTAAGTTATATGCATATATGTGTGTGTCTAGGTATCTGTCAATATATCTATATGTATTGAGAAAGAGATATATGATCAGATATAGAGAAATCTGGTGCTCTATGGTGGCCAAAAATATTCAGCTTGAAAGTCCCAGCATGAAATGCAATTTGACTCAATCAGCAGCCCAGCCCAGCAAACACTGACCACCACCGGCCATAAACCAATGCCTGTATGCTTTTCTGACACTGTGTGAATACAGGCTATGCACCTCATCAGTCTCACAGAGCCCACATGGCCACCAGCAGGAAAGCAAACTGGCCTTTACTTCACGTCACCCCTTGTACTTCCAGTGCCACAAGCTAATTCAGGAGTCAGACAGTCACCCAGGAAATGACATCAGCATTGCTCATACATAAGCAGTGCAGACTCTGGTGCAAATTCAAAACTCACTTTCTATCCCTGATTTCCCTCTCTGGAAAGACCCTTCCCCAGACAAGAGCCCTGCAGGGCACACGTGGTGGTACAGACACAGTCTCATTGCTGGAATGGAGCTGTGTCACACTGTGATGAGCTAAATCCCAGCAGAGGGATGCGATTTCCTGACCTGCAAGATCATATAATCATTTGGATTGGAACGGCCCTTATAGATCACCTCCAACTCACCTGCCATGGGCAGGGACACCATCATCTACACCAGGTTGCTCAGATCCCCATCCAGCTTGGCTTTAAACACTGCCAGGGATGAGGCATCCACAGCTTCTCTGGGCAGCTTGTTCCAGTGCCTCACCACCCTCACTATAAGGCATTTCTTCCCAATACTTACTCTAAACCTACCTTCTTTCAGTTTAAAGCCATTTCTCCTTTTGCTACCACTATGTGCCCCTGTAAAAAGTCCCTCTCCAGCTTTCTTGTAGGCTCCCTCTAGGTACTGGAAGGATCACCATCTCCTGAACCACAGAACATCAGCATCTCCTGACACACAGGAAGACAGGTGGAAGACACCATCTGTCCTGCACCAGCGTGCTCTGCCACTGGTGAATGCAGTTGGGACAGCATCTCCACTCCTTACTTGCCTAAATACTCAACCACCCTGAGAGGAAAGCAACCTTTCAAAGTATCTGCAGCACACTTTGTTCCGCTCATAAATATACATTACCTACAGCAATGACTTTGGGGAAAATCTCACGATGCTCAGATTCAGCTCACACAGTCTCCTTGAATGTTTTTCTTCAGGCAAGGAGGCTTGGGGGCAAGAAACTCGTGTGTGAACTGCATCCCCTGGAAATGCAGAAGGAAAGAACAGAACCCAGTGTGTGGCACATTTCTCCCAGCTGCTCCGCTGCCTGTCCTGGGGGTATGCCAAGAGACCCACCACGCTGACCCAGCACCGAGGGGGCCAGCTGCAGCTGCAGGAGGATGAGTGGATGAGGCTTGGGCACACGTGCACACCAGCTGGCACAGGAGAGCCCCGTGCAGGAACAGCCCTTGCCTCACACTCCTGGCATCCTCCCACCCACCCGCAGGCCCACAGGAGGGTTGTGCTGCCCCAGCTCTGGACGAGGTGTGAAACAGTCCACAAAGCTGCCACTCCCCACAGCTGCCAAAATCCCTGGCTGCCCACCAATGCTGTGCTCCTGCTCGCTGTACGTGTTATCAGGCAGTAACAGATGTCCTCTAATAACAAGCTTATTATTGGACTTAGCAGATAAAAAGAGACATGTACGCTGGGTCAGAAGCTTGGTGGTGAGCTTTCTTCCACAGCCCACCTTAAAATATCTCTCCCCATACCTGAGCTACAGGCCTGTCTCCCTTCATACCAAGGATGAGATTTAACATTTATTTTAAAAGTCAGCTTTATTTGCTCCGAGAGGACACGCATCTGCATGCTGGCAGTTATTTTTCCACTTGCGTTGCATATCTCTCAGGCTGTATTTGAGACAAACCAGATTTAGAACATACCAGATTAGGAAAACTCATTTGACTTTTTCTGCCGCCAGCTCCACCGAGTGAAAAGTAAATCTTTGCCACAGGACATTGCAAGTAGAAGTTTAAAAAATATACTCCTAAGTCAGGGTCATGGTTTGAAAACCCAGCTCTTCTCAAATAGCTCAGAGGTAACCTCAGGAGATTTCAGTGGAGTCAGCTGGGGAATAAAGTATTTGTGCCAACAGCCATGGAGACCTGCCACTGTACAGCCGGAGCCTGCCACTTGGACTTGACATCAGCAGCAGGCCATAGCTCCCCAACCAAATCAATAGGATTAGTCAGAGGAGTAATGTGTTTCTCCACAGGAGAAAAAAAAGGAGCAAAGGTGTCCCTCATTTACATTCATTGCACACCACAGTTTATTTTATATATTAACTTCTTTTTCACTACATAGATGAGATTAAATTTGGGGGAATGGGGTCTTGATCTGAAAAAAATGCATAATGCCATTGGGGAAAACAGATGGTAACTACAGATCAGAAATCATAAGGAATCCAGACTAATGCTGTCTAAGAAAAAACAGCTCAGTCCCAGGAAATGTTAGCGGCAGAGCCTCTGGAGCCCCTCTCTGTGCCGGTGAGCATCACCTACAGCTCTAAGCAGAGCAGCTCACACGCTCCACCGTCGGCCCTAACAGCCGCAGGGCTCAGCTCGGGTCACTAAAAGCAACGGAGCGCAGAGGGAACCGGCACAGGGATGCAGGCAGAGCCCTGGAAAGGAACACAACTCCTCTGCCCATTCCCTCCCAGGCTGGGAGTAACTGGCTGTGGACGCCTTCCAGCGCACTCCCTCCCTTGTGCCAGAGCAGCCCTTTTGGCCAGCAAGCCGAGGGACGGAGCCAAGTCTCCACCTCTGCCGTCTCGCTCGCTCCCGAGGGGAGCAGCCGGCTTGGCCGCCAGCTTCCCCGCGCCTGGCATCCTGCGCGCGGGGCTGGCAGCGGCGGGCAGCCGGGTCGGGAACTCCTCCTGCCATCTGCCGCCCTGCAGCTGAGCTCCAGCTGGCCACGCTCCGGCCGCAGGCGGGGGCTCCTAATGGCTTCCTGGCACACGCAGCAGGGAGGAGATCAGCGGCTTGGCTTTTCGGGTCAGGGGTCTCCCACATCCCCACTGCCAAAGGATTCACGTTTTTTTTCCCTATTTCTACATCTCTCTCGAGCAGTTCATGCAGTTCCTTCAGTTTTTCAGCCACCCCTGTACCTGAGGGTGGAGCTGCTAACGCTGTTGGAGTGCCTACTCAGCTTATGTGACTATTTTCCGTTTTTTCATTTATTATTTGCATTCCAGCAGCATATGAAGGCCTTAGGCAGGACGAGGGATTGTTTCTGTTGGTTCTGCCTGCCTGGCTTTTCAACCAGTGGGTCTGGCCTGTCTCCTGCGTTTTCAAGAACCGGGAAGGGCTCATACAAGCTTTAAGTGTTACTTCAGAGCCAAAAATTATGCTAAGCAGGTCAGGAAAGTGTCATTCAGTGCTCGCATACTGACTGTGGGAATTAATATCAAAAGCCAAATGTTTTATTAGCAGAAAGCAGGAAGCTCTGTTACTGACAAAAGTTTTATAGAGAAATTCTTGGATACAGGTTTGTTACCACCATGCAACATAAAACCCAAGACCCTACAATGCACAAGACACTAAAAATGAAATATCCACACCAGTGCTCAGCTTCTGCTTTTGCCTAGGACCTCCCTGGTTACTTCTGCTGACTTCTCTGTCAGACATTATCAACTAGAAGTGTGCCTGCCTTCTGCAATGGATGTACCACGTGCATACAATCTCCCCCTCTCTCACACACACATTGCCATTCACCTTCTCCCTAATCAAATCTCTGTGAAGACCATCCATCAGCCCCTATCATTTATCCTTCCCACACACACCAGCTCACAAAACAGAATTATTCTTGTTAACATTCATCCCATTAATGAGAAATCCCTGCAGGTTCATCATCCAGTGGTACAAGTCTTTGCACTCACAGGCTGACATCTTTATTATCCTCCAAACTGCAGCCCTGGGGTACAGTAATCTCTTACAGACTGGTCTCCAAGCAGAGGAGAGGCACGTTTCTCCATACCAAACCTAAATTTAAATCTCTTTCCCCTTGAGTGGCTGGGGCTTCAGTATCGTTTTCTTCTGCATGGAACCTAAAATCAGCTATGATGCCTCATTGGTTAGCTAACTGCTTCTGTCCTTTGGGATTTTTCGTATGCTGTTGATAAAAGAGCCAGTGAAAAATATATCCATTAAATTCTTGGTCTCTGCTTGCTTGTTTCTTTTTCTGCAAAGCTTGCAAAAAAAAAAAAAAAAGTAAGGAGAAATACAGAAATACATCACTCAAATGCAGCACTTGATATCTGGGCTGAGGGAGTATAATCAGCCAATGCCCAAGACTCATCACAGGTGCCAGTTTGGCAACCAAGTCTTGCAGCCAAGCATCAAGGTGAGCACCATGTATTGCCTGCCTAGATGCAGGAAGGGGAACAGCAACACAAACTCTTATACAACAGGTCACCACAATTCCTGATTGGTGAGGGAAACACTAATGGATTGTAAATGGTTCTGAACCCTGTTCATTCCTGGGTGTGTCTTCTAAAATTTTCAGGGATGACAATTAAGACACATCTCAGTAATTATTATCATGACACTGTGACCTCCACTGGACTTTGACCTCCAATTTACTCTACATCAGCTTCCAAGCAACCAGCCAACCATTTCTCCACCTCCCAGGGCTCAGATGAACCGGTGACTTTGAGGGAATGGGTTTACATCATTACTAAGATGGTGTCATCGAGTCCTCTCCCACCCCCTCCCATGTGGGTCATCCCCACAACCTGTTTTGTTCGCACTAAAGCTAAAAGCCTTTTTTTTTTTTTTATTAATACTACTCCCTTGTAGCTTCTACACAGACTCTGAGAGCTCTTCAGCTCTCTTCCAAGCCTGTAACTGCCAAGGCTGCTGCACCCAGTTTCCAACCCCACACTGCAGTTAGGATGTGCAGAAGGATGGATGTTACTGAACTGCAGTTGTTTTGAGGTATTTTTTTCATGACAATGGGACAAATTCTTTTGCTAAAATATTGCAGACTGATGTACTGTCCACATACTCCAGATTTCCTAGGACACACAGTACACGCCACCAAAGAAACCTCTAAAATCAAGATGTCCTCGTGCAAGAAATCATCATTTTCAATTTTTCCTTTACAAGTTTCCCCTCTCTCTTTCACATCTGTCAGCTTTTCTGTATGTATGCCTTTATCATTTCCTTACCCCTCGAACAACTTGTTTGGATCACAAGATTCCACCCATACCAAATGCTCACCCTGGTATCCAAATTCTCTCCATAAATCCCAGTCAATTTTTAAAAGTTAATTAAAGAAACTGGTTTATGATATCAACAAGGGCGTGTGGAAAGCCCTGCTTACCCTCATCAAGGTTCCCTTCAGCTGTGTGAAATCTTGGCCTTCCCCTGCAGAAGTTTTGGGATGATGGTTACTGGTGAGCTCTTCAATTGCCTCACCTGAATACTAATTTATTACTCATAGCAGAAGATGCATCCTGTGCCCTCCTCACCAGGGGAGATGACACTGCATCTTCAGCCCTACCACTGCACCCTTCAGTGCCCAGTCATCCCATCCCATGGTAAGTGAGCTCGCTGTGGAGGAGCAGGCACCCTCCCACTGAGGTTTCTCATATTATAACCAACCCTCTGCCACTTTGGAATCCTCCTCTGTTTGAGCACTCTGCAGCTCTTCTTTCCTTCTCCTCTGCCCTCATATTAAGTAATATCCATCCTGAACTCCCTTGGATATCCCCCGTTTTCCAGTATTTATTAAGTTCTTCCCTACACCTCAAATTTTAATACTGCTTCTCCACTTCCTAAACCAGCGAATAACCTCTCTCATCTCTGTACAAATAACTTCTAGTCAAGTGAAGTCTGATACCAGCTAGTGGGGATCCTACATAGAAGTATAACAGACACCATGACCACAGCAGTCTGGAACAGAAAAGAATACTGTCCTGAGAAAGGAGAGGTGCAAAGTTTTAAAATGCCCAACATTTCAGAGATTGAGATAAAGAAAAACACTGAGTGAAGCAGGGAAAAATTAAGATCTTATGGTGAGTAAGGGAAAGGCGCTTGATGAGTATGCTGCCTGACAAGAACACAGTATCCAGCATGACCCAGGCTGCTTTTATTCCTTTTACATTCTCATATCTCACTTGGCACCCGTGTCTGGTTAAATAGGAAGGAACAGAAAAACCTCTGGAAAACTGCAAAAAAATTAAACAGGCTTCACGCATACCTGGCGATGGATTTTTATAGTGTTAATTAAGAGGATGCCGAAGAGTTCCAGGGAGGAGAAAATATTTCCCATAATGTCTGAGAGTAGAAGTTAACAAGCCTGCTGGGATCTTTTTAGCCCCTGCAGAGCTAAGGCTTCAACATTATTAAATGGCTGTTGCATATAAAGTACGGTGCAACATAACACACAACAGAAAGCCCAGGATGCCGAAATGGGGGATGACTTTAGATTACACTGCAGAGTAATTCAGTTTCAGGACAGGTGTTTGCATGTGACGGAACAAGATACAACTGTGGAAAACAATAAAGGTACCCAAAAGAAGAGAGAAGACAGACATGCAGTCAGGGCTCTCAAATAGCAAAAAAAGCGTCAAAGGAAACCGCATGCTTCAAGACATTGTGATTCAGTATGATCACCCAAGTAGGTGAGCTATCAAAAATACAGACACTACAGAAGCAGAGAAACGCTTTCCCTGGGTGGTGGTGCTCCTCGGGAGACATGGTATCTGCTACCAGTTTTTAAGCACGTAGTTGGTGACCTAGGAATTGTTACCCACCAAGGCTACTGTGACACGAGTCACTTATTGCTCCCAACTCACTTGCGTACACCCAAAAAGCTTATCTTAAAGCCTTTCCCTATGCAATCAGCAGCCATTTCCCACTGCAAGCAGTGATCAGAAGGATTATGCTGTATTTGATGAGTCTTTAAGGTGTACATTTGAGCTTTGCCTGCTTAGAATTATTTCACCAAGTCTAACCTTTAAAATAGATGCATGTTAAGAGCTGGAAGACTACTAGTTTTCTTTTTAATAATACAATATTTTAGGATATTTGGAAAGGACCTGCTCTTAGTCATTGCCTCTCATAAATGCATGACACAGCACACAGAAATTATTATCAAGCTCTAGGGTGCTTTTCTTTTAAAACCGAAAGAGCAGTACCAGGATGTTGCTTTCTGACCAAAAAAAAAAAAAAAAACCAAAAAACCACAACAAAAAACCACCACGTTTCTATTCCTTTTCTTTCCCCAGTACCAAGGGATTGCTTGCTGACATCCTAATCCATTCTCCAAGTGAGCAAGGTCTTCCCTGACTTCAGGAAGGATGTTAGGTGTGCACTTAGCAAACAGAATTGTATGGAAAGTGACCCAAAAATCTGATAATATGAACATACGTGAATAAGCACACAAAATTTGAGACTATTCCTTACTGTTACCCACCCCTAACCAGTGGTATATAGCATAACATTCACATATCTACCAACTTAAACAAAGTCTCCCTATATGAATCAAGCATGATGTGTATAGTCTACAACAATTTGTACAAACACAGGACTGGAAAAGATTTTCCAAACATTCTGTAGCTGGCATAGGACTCCAAGTCATGATGGTTTTATGCACTTCTAACTGAAATATCTAGTTCAAAGTGACCTAGATGATTTGGGGGGAAAAAAAAGAAAAGAAAAAAAAGAGACACTTATTATGCTAATTACTGATCAAAAAAACCCCAAACCACCCTCATTCATCATCTTTCTCATGACACATGCAGCTTGCCCAGCCTAAACAATACACAGAGATTTCATTATGTCAGCTTAAAAAAATAGACTAACCAGTCACAACAGTGAAATCTAGAGTCTGGCACAGAATCTTGACGTCCCAAGTGCATAACCTATACCAGTACTTAGAAAACAATGCAAAGAACAAGTCAGTGCAATCAAAATTCAGAACCACCACAACCAGTTAACCTCTCTTACCCTACGGACAGTTTCACTAGCAAACAATCATAGTTCAATGATTTAAAGCAAGCAATTTTCAATGCAAGTAGAAAGCAGTGTTTGTATGAAAGAGGCTGTTAAGTCCTTGACTGGCCTACAATTTTGCAGAATTTCTTGCAATTCTGTTCAGTTCAATACCAAAGGAGAATCTCCTCTCTTAAGCAGGAGAGATTTCATTTTTGCCCCCCCCTCCACAAACTACAGTATATCAAGCAGCCATTTATACTCTAAACTGAGCAGTAATGTCATGGGGTTTGGGTACCTTCTCTGCTTTCCGAGTATCACACAAGGAAAGGTAAACAACAACATATGAAGCAGTAAACCAGGCACCATCCAACCCTGTTTCAGAGGAAATCACTTGCAGTCAGTGATCTGCCAGAACCGTAAGGAGACCAAAAGTTTGTCTCCTCTGGGCTCTAAACATCTTCCTCCACCCCATGTCTCATGCCAACTGCAGCACATTCTTGCCTTGCAAGACATGAACCTAACGCAGAAGGTCAACTACCTTCAAGGAGATTTCTGAGCAGCAGAGATCAGGTGCTGGTGATGTAACTGCTCTGGTCTCTGCTGGAGGTGGCTGTAGAAGGCCTCCGGAGGTCAAAAGGAAAACTCATCATGAACATATGTTTATCCCAGACATGTAGTATCTGAATGAAAGTGACAAAACCTCATGGCAAAACGTTGAACAAAGGTCAGACATTGCCCTGCCTCTCACTTCCTCCCTGCTCACACAAGGCAAGATCATGCACCTTGTTGGAAACTCCAAGCAAGAGCATCACAGTCATCCGGTGAGGGCTCTCTTATGGTGCTAGCAGCCACTTCCAGCATCAGGCACACACTCCCTGCAGGCTCAGGCCTGGGAACAGAAAAACAAGAGAGCCCTGGCAGAGCACCAGGGGCATGAGCGAGGAGGAAAGAGGGGAAAAAACCGCACTCAGGGCTGATCAGGGCTTTGCAGCCAATGCCAATGTAAAATGCGCTCGGGGCAGATTGCAGTTCTTGCTCCAGCTGTAAACACCCAGGAACAAGGACTGTGTTTTTGCCCTTTTGCACAGCGTTTAACACATGCACCTAGGGAGCCTCGGCCAGATGGAGGGCTACGAGGCAGTGGCAGGCAGGAGAGACAGCCTGTCATACAGCAGCACTGCTGATGCTTAGTGATGAATGGCAACGCGAGCTACAAGGTGGTCTTTCTTTCCACCTTCCAGTTAGCCCTTTGGATCCTGTTAGCCACCTGCTTCTTATCAGACTTTACAGTTCCCCCTCACCACTACTCAATTCCATCATGCCGTCACTTAACTTGTGCATGTAATTTAAAGCCAGATAGGCGGCGGGGAAATTGCTTCCTCTGAGGCCCCTACTAATTGACCCCTATCCACAGAGCTCAGCAGTCTTCCCTTAACAGCGCTCGCACACGCTACCGCAACACGAAGTGCAAGTTCGGAGGTTGCCAGCGCAGCCTCTCTCCCCCGTGGCAATGCCATATGGTGTTACGGCTTTCAGGATCAGACGCCGTTCCTGCTGAAATCAATCATCACAACCTATCCCTGGAGAAGGCCGTCTCAAAATCCCACTGGCTTGAAATGCAACTCAGCGAGGTGCCTCGGGTTTGGAGGCTGGTATTGACTCAGTCAGGTTGGTATGTGAACGCTCCCTGTAACAGCGCACGCATGCACGTATCAATTAGCTGGGCTGCTACAAAGGAAGCAAGTGGTGCCCGCTACGATGACAGCATGCCTAAACAGCTGATATTTCACATTTGGCAGGACCCTTCAGCCCCTGCCAGTGCAACTCAGCCTCTCTGCCTGAACTTGCTGTCATGCTAATGAAAATAAGGACTGGGGCAACTGAGGTTCATACACTGAATGGGGTTCACTTCAAAGAGAGAAGGATGTAAACTATCGTCAGGCACCTAATCTTCATAACCTGCAGCAGAAGTTACAGACATGTACACCAATCAGAGGAAAGTAAGTAGTCTCTACGGGTAAATAAAGATTATGTCTCTTTAAACCGATTGTAAATCTGAATGAACACAGAATATACATACACAAGTAGGCAGCGTGCAACGTGACGTCAATCTGATTTTTATAGATTTATTATTGCCGTACATAAAATTTCCTAGTAATAATAACATTCTATGAAAAATACTAGAGCATTGGGACACTTTTAATGTGAAAATAGTACAAGAAAAGTAGGAAAAAATAATTCAAGTGTTGTAAAAAAAAATGCTGGGCGAGAAGCATTCCATTAAAAATGCAAGGGTCAGGGACTGGAAAGCATTCATGTGAATTTGTCTTTAACTTCATGTACTATCTTTGAGAGTTATATCCTATGCCATCATTGCACCAATAGAAGAGATTTAAAGGAAAAAAAAGGGTTTCTGTGGGGCCAGACAATTTACTGTTTATTGGTATTTTTCTAATTTTTCATTTGTTTTTAAACATAGTTCCACCCCCTGCCATAAATCACCCCCGCGATTTGCAGCCACTGTCAAGCACAATTCACTAATCTTACAAGTGTGTAGTGGAATGTGAGCCCCTCAATCCTTGATGCATTTCCATGGGACTGTGCCTACCGAGGTGCCAGGGGATCATCCATGCAGAGCGGTGGATTCCCCACAAGCACAGGCCAGATGAGTTGCTCCAGCCACTCACTCTGCAGGGAGGCTGCCCTTGCCCACCCCCAACGCCAACACTGCGTTGGCCCAGTGCCCTCGTGTAGGCCCTGTCACCTTCTGACACCCTTCCAGCTGGTGGCCATACAGCCAGAGTACTGCTGCTGCACTTGTGCTGTAGGCAGCCCTTCTCTCATTTTATTAGTTAATTTAAATTTTTTATAATGAAGAAAGAAGACATAAGGAAAACAACCATATAAATAAGTTCCTTCCTCTCCTACTGACAAACTGCATTTCTGTAAAGAAACTAGCCACATCCAATGCCAAAACTTTTGATGGGCCATGACCTGCACAGAAGTGATGCCTTACTGACATCTCCACTGACAGCTGGAAAGAGAAACCTGTTTCCTCCGAGTCACAGTACAGCAGCAGAGAACCTTTTGTGTTTACGTATCTGACAGAGCACAGACAGGAGAGAGCAAGTGGGGGAGAGAATGAAGAAAAGAATTGAAGGCAGGTGGTTATGAGAGCACACAAGTGGCTAATTAAACCATGGGTTTTACTAGTCACAGTGGTTAAACAATTTTAACAGAAAGCATTCTCATAGCACGCCTGAAAAGTTTTTAGCACTATCGAACACCTTTGTCGGGAGCAAGGAAGTTCTGGAAATGTGCTCAGAGATGCACACAAACCCATAGGAAGATCTGATAATGTACAAATTCGTTTCTTCCAGAGATAGCTCACTTTCTGCACAAATCGATAAACCATCAGAACCTATCATTTATCACAAACATTAAATCCCAGCAGCACCCTGGTTTGCAAGCCTAATGAGGGAACCTGGCACACAAAGGCACTCTCAGTGCTGGGTCGTGTGGGGGGAATTCTCCACGCCTTTGGTTCAGGGAGTCTCTTTCAGGCTGTACTCAGCGTTAACAGACCAGGGCACTAACTATCCTTGTTGCAAACTTGCTACAAAACCAACAAAGGCATATTACTGAGAAAAATAAGAGCTGAAAACCCAGTCTAGTTTCTATCCCCCAGGAAGTTCATCCTGGTTTTTGCATTAGTGATGCTGGGTCACCATTCACAAAAAAAGAGCTAAAAGGATGCAGAGCTACGAATGAAACTTTCAGCAAGGACAGTTCACTCTTGCAAGAAGGAATTAATTGATTGTTTTGATGAGGCTGGTTAGGAAAGAGTTAATGCTATCAGCCAAATGTCAGTTAACCCCCAAATGTTGCTTTTGTCCCATGGCAGTGTCAATACCAACACTATTACCTCAATTTATTTAACACAGAACAAATTAATTGGCTCTAAGTGTTGCTTTTTCCCTGGAATCCCTCATCCCATCTCTGCTTGGAGAGAGCTCCTGCGAGCAATGAGCAAGGGAATAAACTGCTATGCAAACATGCACAGGCATACACACACACACACACACACACACACACACAGAGGGAAGTTGCAATTTCTCACTTAGTTGCTGATTTCTGTGACTACAAATCTTGGTGTCACCCGCCATACACTACTCCTCTGTACTAAATCCATCATCCTCGACACCTTCAGACGCATCCCATATGTGTGTCAAGCCAGCAACACTGTAATTTTAATAATGACAAGGGATTAAGTATGATTACTACTCTTTCCTCTCACTTGTTTCCTTCCCCTAACGATACCATCCAATTGCCATTTTCCTCACGGTTGTGTATTTTGGTTCCCATTGTCTGTCGTACCCAATACAATAACTGAAATGTCTGCGACACAGGATCTGCCTGTCTCTCGTACGTCTAGCAAAACTGAAAACCTGTTGTTACAGCTTTGGGGAACACAATACATTGTCAGTTCTGAGGAAACGTCGTAAAAATAACCGTACATACAGTTCAGTCAGAAATCAGTTTGGTCACACCTGTGCTATTCTTCCATTGTGTTTAATACACCCCGAACAGGTTATTTCATAAAAGACATTGCCAAAGAGATCACTTGGGTGCGTTTCACCTACTGCTGGGCTCCATGGCCCGTTGTCTGTCTGGGACAAACTGCTACCAGCCAACCTGGAGATGAACTCGCCATTGCTTTCCCTGAACTTCTGACAGCGAGAGCCTGGTGTTCAGCTAAAACTTTTCCTTTCCCACCTCCCCGTTCCTACAAACCGCCCTGAAGCGTCATGATTGCCATCAATTAAAAAAGAAAAAAAAAAAAGGGG
>VYZT01030620.1:0-57073 GCA_013400735.1 Pomatostomus ruficeps | reverse complement strand
GAGGGGAGGGGGCGGCGGGGAGGGCGCGCCCCCCGCGCTGCGCCCTGACACTCTCCCTCCTTCCCTCCCTCCCCGCGGGCGGACGGGCGGGGAACTGCCGGCAAAGTTTGTGCCCCGGGAAGTTTGCGGAGGGGAGCGGCGGTCGCCCCGCCTGGCCCGGCCCGGTGTCCCGGTCAGCGCACGGCCACGCAGCGTGTAATTTTTCACGCGCGTTTGCATATCTCTAATGACTAACCCTCCACCCCACCACCCCCCCGCGCACGCTATAATTTTTTTTTCTTTTTCAGACGCGTGAGGTGCTGCAGATTTCAGGCATTATTTAGGCGAAAAGGAGCCAGCTAAATCGTGAATATTACGCAAGTGTCTCGGCAGTCACTAGAAGTGTTTTCCCAACATTTGCCCTTTGCCTGGGCCAGAGCCCAGGAGGTGCACGGCACCTGTCCGGGCAGACCAAGTGTACCCCGCACCTGAACCGCCAAAGTTAAAACGCATCTCTTAGCAAGCCACTGATGTACAGGTACTGCATGCAAACACACTACAGTTCCTTAAAGAATTTCAGCAAACTATTAAAAAAAACCCCAGCCAAGCTCACCTGCCTTCCCCGGAGTTCTTGCAAGCACAAAAAAGGGCCTATATTCGCTGAATAAATTATGCAGCGCAAGTTCTTCATCCAGCCCCTCTTGGTACCTCCAGAGCGAGTGCTGGTACTTACAGAGCCATTGCTGCAGCCTGGCGCTGCTAGCGTGGGCACTAAGCAGTTAAGTAATGGATGTTTCTGCCAAGAAAATAATTTTAACCATTTGTAAATTACAGAAAAAGAAAGGGAAATTGTACTGTTTCAGTGGTTTTATATGTAAGCAAATGAAGGATTTATGTGCAGACTGAAGTTTTATTTCCTTCTGCTCCGAGCTGAATTCAAGCTCAGGGTGCTCAAACACTACAGAATTACCCAAGGGAAAGTACTGCAGGAACCTTTACCCGGGAGCAGCAAGACAAGGTGGATTTCAGCAGTGAGGTTTGGCAAGGACCAGCAGCCTCGAGGCCAATGCTCCTCAAGCGAGACTGACTGGTAGAGATGAGGGACAGTTTTGGTCAATCAGGTAGGTTGCAGATCTGCAAGAAGTCGAGCCCCTAGCATTTATGTTATGGATGGGTACGCTTTATTTGGAAGCAGTTTAGTTTATCTAGCTAATTAGCTGCCTCTAGCCATACGATATGCATTTTAAAATACCCCCAAACATGGATTTACATAATAAAGCATAACCTCCCGACTAGCTAGCGTCATCCTTTATGACAGTTCAGCTGCCTTTTTCAAAGTCTTTTCTGTTTTGATACATTTTAACACAAACTTATGGGGGGTGGAAATACAAATGAGGGGAAACAGTGTTTCAGTAATGTCACAAAGTGACAAAAAACAAGAGCTTTTCCTGTTGAGGTTCATTCCCTACCACTTTTCTCCCAAATTAGTTGTCAAAAGCCATATGCAATACTCCAAATGCTGAGGACGTTTTTCAAACACAGACTTCTACTGAACTCCAAACTTCCTTTAATCACAACCTGTGTCTCACTTAAGCAATCCTTTCCAAGTTAATTTATTACTCTTGAAGGAGTTACATTTTTAATAAGCTAAAAGAGGAAAAGGGGAAAACTCTGATAATCTTTTCTCATGCATAAGGAAGACCATTTCATGTATTTTTTAATTGTCATGGGAATTAAATTGTGGTGCTATATATAACCTTTCTACTCTAGCCCGGAAAGTTGTACACTTTTTTGGTGTTGGAGAAGAAGTGTGGAATCCAGTTCAGATGGGTCTTTTCTTGAAACCTTTTGTTTAATAGAGTTTGGGAGACTTTTGTTTGTTTGTTTGTGGCTTGGGGTTTTTTGTTTTGTTTTTTTGTTGTTGTTGTTGTTTTGGATACAAATCTGTTTTATCCCGCATTCTGCCCTGAGCCTGGGAGCTGAGAAGGACTGTTATGTTCAGGAGTCTATTGGTGAAGTAGCTACAACTGTCTCATGCTGAGTCCTAAGAAAGCAATTACAGATTATCCATTTCACCATAATCTGTGCTTTGGCGGAAGAAGCAGAAAATTAAAAATCACAGGCTATGATTTTTGTTCAGAAACCATTCCTATTTCATTTTTAGCAGGGATGCAGCTAGAGCAGTATGTTGTGACATGGGAACATGGGAGCTGCCCTGCCTTTGTAAATATTGAGGTTGTTCTGAAAGAAAGTTGCAAAAAAAGAAACAAACTGAAATTCACATTCAGTTCTTGTTCATTCTGTTACTGACTCCAGTGTATCTGCAAACCTACCACTGTAAACCTACCCAGATCCAACAAGTATTATAAGCATTGCGCCAGAATTAGAAAAAGGAGGTGAAGCAAGCCCTTGGGGAATGCAGCAGTTCATTAGACTGCTAGCTGATATTTTGGGGTTTTTTTCTAATATTATTGCTCTTTCCTTTTTTGTGCTCTTTTCCTAGGCTTCTTCAAGCTCATGGATCCAATGTCAGGGCTAGACTCTGACTCTGTTGCTGTGTTTGGATTCCCTTCTACTGGGGCCAAGAGCTCTAAACTGCACAGGCTGCAGTGCTGGTTCTCCTCTGTGTGGTCCACGTGGCACATATCCTGAGCAGACTAACCTTGGGGTGCGGGCCTTTATTACAGAAGGACTGTGCAGATGGGGACTGGAAAAGTAGCTGCCTCTATGCCCCTCACTTTCTCATTAGGAAATCTCCCACCTTGAAATGGAAATGGAAGGTTTTCATTCAGGACCATGTCCCTTTACCTGCCACCAGCTCTGTCTCTCACCCCTTGCTGAAAATGGAAATAGTGGCTCAGCTGTTTTCCACCCTCAAGAAGAAACACATTTCTGGCACAGCCTTTCTTCTAGCACCAGTCCTGTGGGCACTCTGAAAGTACGGTCCTTCCCTTCTCAGACAAGGGTAAATTTAAAAAGAGATGCAGAAGTTTTCTCAAAATTCCCAAACCAATTTTTTTTTTTACTTCATTGGTGCAAGAAGCAGGTGGAAACATACAGAAATGTCTTATAGACCATCCACAGCCATAACAGCCCACCAGCACCCCATTGCCTGTAATCCCCCATAACTCTTCAACTCCTTCAAGCTACAAATAATTTCTGAATTCTCTGGGACCTGGGCTCCAACCTAACCTGAAAGATGTTGGCACTGCCATGATACCAAACCCAGCCCTTCTGAGCTGCAGTTCATCTCTGTGACTTACAGCAGTGCTAGGCTCCCTCGCCTCGCCTCGCCTCGCCTCGCCTCGCCTCCCCTCCCCTCCGCCTGTAGATGCTCACTTTCCTGCTGGCACATATGTACCATTCCTCCTTCTCATAGATGCAGCCAGACCCATCCTATTCACCTCCCTCATACCTGGCCCTCTTGATTTCCATACATGCAACCCATCCCAGCTCCCTGACAAAGGCAGATGCTTCACTGCCTGCCAGCTACTGTGGAATTCTTGTATCAGTAAAGGGAAAGACCAGGCACAAACTAGTTTTTGTGTGCTGCAAGGAGAGACAACTGAGAACTGCTGAAAAGCACTATCTGCCAGCAAAAATCAGGTTAAACCCATCCATTAGAATTCCTTGCTTTCATCCAATATTACTGAAAACTGCTCTCCTGTAGTTTGAAAGGAAATGCAGTGATTACCCCCTATTACAGACACCTACAAATATTTACTAAAATAATGTAGCAGAGGGATTTTTTTAAGAGTTATCACAGCTTAAACATTCCCATTACTTTGAATATGGTTTGATTCTGCGTCAGGTACAGACGCTTTCCTGATGTTTCCTAGGCAGGAATCCAGATTGCTGATCTCCAATTATACTGACTCCCAGAGGTCTTGATCCGTCACTGATGCAAGTCAACAATGCAGCTCTGCATTTGATAGGATGCTGCCAGATGAGAAACAACAGTGCCCAAACACACAGAGATCCTTATTGTCTCGATATTGGGACTCTGACAGGACACAGATGGGGAGCTCTGAAACCTGGGTCCAAAGAGCTGGCTACTAGAACCACCTGGATTTGCTTAGATCAACTCAGTTCCTCCAGGTGTCTCTCCCCTGAGACTGACAGCCTGTGTCAGTCCTACAGTTTCATTTCTTTATGGTTCTTAAGAACTGCCCTTTATGGGAGGGGGACTGGAGTGAATGCTGTATGAATCTAAATGTCAAGGCAGAGATGTCATGCCAGCAACTAACAAGGGGCTTTAGAACAAGCACTCCCTGGCCAGTACATAGTCAGCACGGGCTTGTTCCCCTAATCAGCTTTTGGGCTCCTCAGTGCTAAGGCTGCATTCTGGTTTTTTGGAAATGGTATCGCACCAACACTCCTCTGGGGCAGCTACTCAGAAAGTGTATTTGTTCTTTCAGGGCTTGCATGTCCCAAAAAAACCAGTGAGAAAGGTTTGAATCACTGCTGCTAGTTCAGGATGCCTGACAATTTTTCTTTCCTTTTGGGCCCTATTTTCAGATACTTCTCAATTTGTCAAGTTTTACCTCTTTGAACTAAAGGTTCCCTGTTTGAGAAGTATGCAGTCTATAAAACCATTCAGCTGGTTTCCAGAGTTCATTCTTAACTAAAACATTTTCTGTGCTAAAATAATAACTATCTAAGAACTACTTTTCTAAGGAGCTGTAATGCCTTTGCACTTAGAAGCAAAAGTTTGAAATTTGGTCATCATGAACATACCTCATTTGGCCAAATTGCACAAATTTCTGAGCTATAAGGAAGAAATCCTTGTTCACACACAAGAGAATTGCTAGAAGTACAACAGGGAAAAATTTTCTGAAGTGTCTAATTCTGGCTGATCTTATAAGATTCTGCCTGTAGACACATTCTCTGCTCTGGAACTGCTAAGTGATGTAACCATAGCAAAAGGTCAGCATCAGCCACAGAGCATTCAAATTTAGTGATCTCTCTTATCAGATTATTAAAGGAAGGAAGATATCCCAGAGTATGGAGACCAACTCATTTATGCTTGAGAAGCACAGAGGTATCACAGAGAGAACCGGTAGAAATACAGAATTTGGATTTCCAGTTTTGGAATATGGTTGTGTGGAGTTGGAGCAACTGTGTGAAGGAAGAAAAGACTGATGCTGAGAACAGACCAGGGACTAAATGAGGAAACAATCCTGCGGGAGACAATTATGCAATCAGACATACATACAGAACTGGTAGAGTAAGAATTTCATGGATAAACTCACCTCAGCCATGTCGTAGACTTCCAGCACCTTAGTCTGTGACCTTTGCAAACATTCTGGAGGTTCTACCTCCTTGGCTTGTCTGCCTTTTGAGTTGTGGTTATTGTCTTGGAAGTGACAGGTTTTGTTCTACCTCTGTATGTAAGTTTTTGATGAGCTAGTTCCACTTTCACATTTAGTAAATCAGGGAGAGTAAAGAATTTGAAAACAGAGTTTTGTCAATTTAACACCATCTTCAGATGAATGACAGTCACCTCATGGGATGTTTTCATATTACTGTGATCAAACACCCCTGGAAAAATACAGCAATGAAAATCGAGCTCATGCCACTGAGCTATGACTTTGGCCCTGGGTTGCTCAGGATAGCTACATCAAACTACTCCAGGTTCTGCTGGTCTGGAAGAGCATCTGAAACTAAAATAGTAAGTACATCAAACTTTTTCAGTACCTCATAAAACAACAAAAGGAAAAGTAGTATCTGCTTCAGGTAATTTCTGTAGGAAGGAAAACTTGAGTAGGGTTTTTCTCTGGAGAAAAGTCTTTTCTCTCTAGTTGTGATGTTGCATAGTTTTGGCTACCTTCTCATTGAAATAGCCAGAGATTCTGCTTTCATCTCAGTTCTCACACTCCGACAAAAGACATGTATATTTTACTATCCAGTTTTGTTAATGCTTTGTTCCCCTCATCTGTTGTCACACTTTCACTGTTAAGGCTAGTCTGGAATTAGCTTATGTTTTTAAACACTTGATTTCTCATACTACTACTATTTATGGCTAAGGCTTCCTTGGGAAGAATGACAATCACTCATGACTCAAAGATGGTCTCAGTGCCAGAAGCACTCGTATCCTTCTATAGGCCATCATTCTGACTTACAATAAGCATCAGCAGGCAGTGAACGGCCATTTCCCTTACTGTTCCCTAACGTCATGCTAACCATCCTTCAGCTTTACTGTCACAAGGCATAAAAATGGGACTCCACACGCTGCACAGTGTAGGACTGACGGAGGACCCCAGAGAAGTTCTGTTGATCCTCTGTGGATGTCCCCAGAATCTGCTTCTTCCTCTGATTTCAGACGTATCTACAGATGAATAGGGGTGCAGAGGCCAGCTGGCTTCTCCACACATCAGGTGGTTTAAAAGGTGCTGCAAGTAGCTGCATGCTGACAGCACAGTGTCTGGCATTTGGATGACCACAGCTAAGTACCTCCTTTACAAGGCAGGACATTCAGCAGCAGGCATTGGCTCACAGAGAAGGTAACTGCTGAGGTTTAGATCATACCAGATAATTAGATAGAAATATTTAGATAATCATTTTACCACTGTTACCCCAGTTCCCTGAGTGCTTTTCAATATTCACCCTGCTTACAGCTGTGGACCCAGAAGTTCAAGGAAGAGGATGCTGGGAAAGGGAAATGATATTCCAGATGCCAATGCGTGGTCAGAAGAATACACTACAATCCCAAAAATGGCAACAAAACGTGAGCTACTGGACTTGGGAAGAATAAGAATGAACACAGTGAAAAAGCAAACACAAAACCCCCACAAACTGGTAAGAGTGGAAGAAATGCAGATAAACAGTATTGCAATGATTTAACAGGAAAATCAGGGCAGAACAAAACACAGAAGGCACCACAAGGGACATGAGCAAACTTTCTTCTTTCAACAAGATAGCTATCCTTCCTCACGCATGTGCAATCCTGTCCAAATGTGCTGTCACACAAATATTTTAAGCTGCTTCCTCCTGCCAGTAAGAGTTGTTATCATGGCAGCCGGTGCTGTGCTGCTGAGATGAGCCCCCAGAGAAAGCCCTCTTGCCTCTCGCTCACGCACCGGTGCGCCGGTGTGATTCCCCGCGATTCCCGGCACACCGCCCTACGTGCTCGGAATGGCGGGCACGTTTCACTGAGCGCTCCAACCCTTGCTGGGTGTAACTTTAGCCCCCTTGAGGAGTCACATACCTGCTTTACACTGCATCTGCAGAACAGAAGAAACAAAGCCCCGAGCGCAGAAATCTTGTTAAAACATGCTATAGGCAGACCAGGAGATTTTATCAGCCAATTGAACAAGGAGCAATATACCTTCATTCTTGAACATTTGTTTGCTATCACTGCTCTGCTGAATCTGCTTGATTCCAAGTTGCAAAAGCATTACTCTAAGCAGGATGACAGAAATGCCCATTGTTAATTAATGTTATTATTTTATTACTCTTGGTTCTTAATGGCCCAAGACATTTTAGCTGATAGTAGAGATCGAGTAACAGGGTTACTTCTTTTATACTCAGACTGTATGTAAGTCTGTCTGTCTGTCTATCGATCTATCACACCTGTGCAAATATTTCAAGGTAGAACTCCACATACTCAGGATGTGGAGTTTTCCTTAACACTTCTCAAGCCCATTTAATATTCAGTTTTGCTGTTACACAAAGCAATAAACTGACCAAAAAACAATTGGCCTTATTATAAAGTGAACATTAAGGCTTTAATCAACAATGTTGTCAAAGTATCTAGAAGAAATTAGTTTATCATGCATAGCAAAGATGGGTTTCTTGAGACTTCTAATGAAAGCTGATATAGCCATTATCTGATTACTGTAACATACACTCAATCATTAATACAAAAGTCTTCTTTAATGATCTTCATTTTATGCCCACAGCCATCCTAGGAGGAAGTCAGGAGGTGGGAAGGGTAAAGCAGTGCTTCTTGCTTTTGTTTATGCCAGTTCTAATGGGGTTGTGGCACTGAGGAATGCTAACTTGAGACTGATGTGTTATTTCTTGGCCCTGGTCATGCGATGTGGGTCACATTTATGAGAGGTCAGCAGTATTTGATGTCCTGAGGGCAAAATGATGCTATTCAAGACTAATATAGAGGCTGTGCTGGTCTTCTCCAGTCCCAGGGATTGCCAGCTGGCCCATTAAGACACTGTAAATCCATGTTCTCCATTGCAGCTGCACTGAACCAAGTCCTGCTATGAGTAAGGAGCTGTGCCCTGGTATCTGCATGGAAGTGAGGATCCTGCTCTTCAGGAGAAAAAACATGGAGAATGTAAATATGCATAAGGGGTCTGGTAATTATTTCTCAAGTTTGTCATGGCAAACTGTACGCTGTTGTGTTTTTTTGCTGCTGGCTTCTGCTAATAATATGGTTTTGGTTTTTAAAGAATAGATCCCAAAAGAAATGTGTTGGCATCTGGCTTAATCAAAACAGAAGAAGTCACAATAAAGAAACTATCTTTCAAAAAAAACAAGGACTGTATTCTCTGAATGTAGTTTTTTTTTTAAAAATGACTTTGGATTTTGCAGATTGTTGTCATTATACAGCTATTTATTAAGAAGCATTATTTCTGTCTTTGTCATCAAAAAAAGCCTTGAGAACAGTGTCTATCACCTAGGATTAGTATTGCCACAAAATAAATGTTCTCTCAATATTTTTGTAGATGTTTTCACAGGTCTCTAATGTTTCACATTAGAGAACCTGAACCCCACTATTATTGCAAATTAAAACTATTTAATAGAGCTGCCTGTTAAAGTGTTGTTTTTACAGATGTTAAAACCCTCAAACATTGATAATTTTGTTTAACAATATATTATTTTCTTTTAGCTCTTCTAGACATACTGCGTTATCTTATGATTCTTCAAATGTCTGTTACTGTAAAAGTACTAGTATGAGGGAATAAATAGTTGCCTAAAATACATATTGATTTTGCGTCTACAAAAGCAAGATACTGAGAACACCAATTATACGTTTACCTCAGAAATATTAATGTATTTATGCACCATTCAATGCACACTGCAAGTTGCAACTCTTTGGACAAACTGCGTATCATTTAAGTCTCATGTAAACTTGTAGGTTAAATGGTAGAATAGTCTTGTTCTGAATCACAAATTAAATGTATCCTTTGGGAAGGCTTCTAAATATCTTGACTTCAATGACTGGAACATTCTAGCCTTTCTTTTTGTTAAAGTCAGCCTCAGAATTAGCTTTTTGTTGCTCCCCCTCCCCCACACAATTCCTTCTCCTGTCTGGAGAACCTCAGCTGCTAAAACCCAACACTGCCAAATCTGCTGCGAACTGTGGACAAAAGAGAAAGTTCAATGAAACAGGAACACTGAAGCTTTCTGTTTGTGCCATTCTGTGACTGTAAAACAAAGGAGTTGCAGCGGACCTGTAGAGTATGTAAAAGAAATGAATCTTTAAGAAATGTATGTTTCCACACATTGACAGGGGTACTAAACTCCCATGTTTTCCTACCATATGAAATTCATCACTGTGTATAACTCTACATTGCTGTGGTTCACTTCCTGCTGCAGCTATGACAAATGTCCTTTTATATTTAGGGATTTTAGGGTTATTCATATTTCATTTCTGTTGTTATCTAATCTGTATTTCAAATATCTGTCTGCATCCTGCTCATTCCAGTGTGATGTATGAAGCTACAGATAATATATGCATCCCATGCCTAAACACACCCATAGAAACCTCCAGAACTGAGTTCACCGTTCTCTTTGGCTGATATTTTTCCTTTACCACTGCACCCCACAGCAATCCCTTCAGCACCACCAGTTCACCTGAACTTCCTCTGCTTTTAGTCCAACTCAACAAACCCATCCATTTTTCCTAACAAAACACTGAAAGTTTCCGAGTGACTTTTGCTTCCTAGGGTGGATTTCAAAACAAATACCTGTATATACATATGTGGTCATTTGCACATACATACAGTGGCCATTTGCTTATGTTGTGGTCCTGGGGGAGACCAAACTTGAGCTGTCAATAACGCAACCTGCTTTAGAGTACAGGTCACAGATAAGTCTGAATGGCATCTTGATGATTCTTATCTCTCTCTCTCTTCACTCAGATTTATATGCTAGGAGGCAAAGACAGGTGAGACGAGTCCAACCCACACTGCTGAAATGATCCATTTGCAATAACAAGGCTCATGCATCAAATGCTGTAAGATGGGCAAGGAAGCGAGAGGCTTCCAAAGCACAATTCAAGACTGATCCAGGGAAGATCCAAAACTAAAATGCTGATCAGATTTATGGCAGACTTAATTTAAGAAGCAATACAATTATTAAGGTGGTAAGCAATGAAGAGGGGAAGAAAGGAGAAGATAGAAGCATTAGTAGGACAGTCATATGTTCACAGCAACTATGAACAATGGGGTAGTTGCAAGTCAAGTAATTTTGGTTACTGCTAGGTCTGGTTTATGTATGATCTCTTTAACTATAAAGTCATCTCTCAAACTACCTGTCAAGATAGGTTCCTTTGGCAAGGTGTTTCCTTCAGGCATTGCAGTGGAAAGTTCATTTTGAAGAAGGATTTAAAAGGCAGACGCAGCTGGCATGGATTAGAGATCCTTAGGGAATGGAAGAAAATTGATGCTGTCATGGGAGGGAAAGTGGACATGATTTGACTCACTGGTCTTCCTTCTGTCTAGTGGAGACATCACATCTGTCACTTCAGAAGAGCCCACTCCAGTGAAACCAGTGACCAACACTGATAAAGAGCACAAGAGATTACACAGAAATGTACTGAAAAATGCAGAAACTACTGGTTTGTAATAATACTGTGACAGCAAATACAGCTAAGCTATCAAGATAACTTCAGAAGAGTTGTGAGATTGTCCAATTAGCCACTTCCAGGAATTTCTAGTTTGCAAGTCTTGCTCTCTTCCTCCATCCAACACCTGTTAACATTTTCCTCAAAATAAGTCTTGCCATCAACATGAATAAGTATATTAAGAGTAATATATAGTTATTGCAAGTACTCCAGCCTAGCCTGGACATAAGCACTGCAGGAAGTTTCACAATCCATTCATGTACAGCCACAGTGTGTTCTCCATCAACCCTCACATGTTCCTCACTCACAACATTTAGAAGGAAGAAAGGAAGTGAAAGAGAGAACATGCAGAAATATATGTTGGTCATGAAAAAGCAGCCAGGCTCCAGAAAAGTAACGAAAGTGCTATTTTTCCTATTGTAACAGTTTCCGCTAGTTCAATTGAAATTTTTTCTGTTTGTTGTTTGTTTTCTCTGTAGCTTTTAGGTTTTTGCAATTCAAGTCATTTAACAAGTCAAGAGTTCCTCCTTACTGTGTTTCCACTTACTGAATTAGAAAAAGAAGTTAGATTTTAAATTTATATTTACTGTTGTATTTCAGAAATCTCTCTTGTCTCCAAGTAACTTAAATGCCAGGATGTTTCTTCCCTGTTTTATGTGATTCTAATTGATTATATATATTGCCAATAATGTAATTAAAAAGACAAAAATCACAGTTATTCCAGAGAGAGAAGCTGTCCTAGAGCTTTAGATCATCCTGATTTGAGGTGCTGGAGAAGTCAATGATATAATTAAGAAAGTCCTGCAGTCTTCATAAACATTCCAATGTTATCCTCCCCAGACTGGTGCTTTTTTCCTTGCCTTGCCACTCCAAGCCCTGTACTTGCCAATATATGCCACAGGGAACATGGAATCCTCACAGATGGTTTCTGCTGTGCTTCCAGCAATCTCTGTCAGCTGGACAAAGGATACTGAGGTGGCTTTAATTTACTCTTTCCCTTTTATCTGGTTTAAAGGAACAAAAGGGCTGAAACTCTCACCTTTTCTCTCTTTGTTAAGGATAATGTATTCAGAGCTCTCAGAACAGAAGCACCTAGTACTGTACATGTGTTGGACTAGGGAAAGAGTGTTACCTTTCGTATTGCTAGAAAGTCTAAACACATTTAAGTCAAAGGCAACCACATTTCCAGCACCTGCTGCAGTCTCCATCTTGGAAGAGGAATTGCCTTAAGAGGTACATTAAAAACTGCCCAATAAGGGATTTCTGGAGATGATTTTTGTAAATTGGGCATGTCTTTTAAAAGGGTTTTTTAAATTGCTAGGAAGTGTCTTTGAATACGTAGGAATATGCATATACACATACATCTTTAATAACACTAATTCTTCTGGTGCTTTTCACCCAAAAGGATTTACCTTGTAGGCTGTGAAATAGACTTAGCAAGCAGGGAAGCCTACTGGCTCAATAACAGTGATAAAAGTTAGATATCATAATGCTTCCATTTCATTAGGAAGTTATCTGTCTCCTGGTTGTGGCTGGTTATGACCCGGGAAAAAGTGGATATATGGCTTGACACGATATAGAAAAGATAAGCTATATATAAATGATCACAGGCTGTTTCTCTCACAAGGACAGTTCTCTCAGTTCCAGTTGTCCATTGTTTGACTTGGCAGCAGTAGGAAAGGGAATAGATGTTTCAGTTGCTGTAATTTGCAAACAGCATCAACAATTTTATACTGTGTTTTCCCTTCAGTCATACTCTCATCTCAGTTAAAGCTTCTTGTTTGATGTTTCCCTTCACTCTGACCACCCTTTAAAGCACTTGAGATTAAGTCAGGTAGATGAGTAGAACATGGTATCTTCTGTATATGCTCTAACACCCTTAGCATACATCAGTAAAGAGAATGGATTACTCTCCCGTTCAACCTAAACTCATTTTTGCTCTCAAGTGCCATATGCATGTGGCAGACTAAGGACAAAGAGGATCTAGTGACATTATTGTAGGGTTTGGGGTACCATTTAGACCAACCGTAGCAGGTAATTAGGCAGATGAAGGTTTTGGTTTAGGTGTTTGTGTGCTGTGTGTACAGTGTGTCAGCCAGTCTAACTCAGTCTCCCCGGTATCATTTTGGTGAGGGGGGTGACAACTGCAGCATTTCACCTCGAGTTCAAGGTTTAGAACCAGATCTTAATAAGACATTAAAGCTTTCTCTGCAAAGCCTTTCTACTTTTTCCACATATAGAAGCTACATTAATGTTCAGTCATATTGCTCAACAAGAAACCAATACATCTAGCTAATCCCACATATTCACTTTGCATTATACCTTGCTTCCCATTTATTATAAATTTCTCTCCTTCTGCAATAAATTGATCCCCCCCTTTTTTTTTCTTTTCAGTTTTTCTGATTCCAAACCTCTCACTAAGCTTGATCTGCTGCTTCTGTTGGGCCAACTAAACTGTGCCATGTGTATTATACCTCAGGGTAGATCATTAATTCTTACCTCTTTGATTTAGCTGCCCTCTCAGTCAGATTCCTGCATCATTTTATCTCCCTCAATTTTTTTCTGTCAGTTTGAAACTCAGCTTTGGTTCTGCCTCCTTAAACATTAGAAGAAAGTACATTTCTTTTTCTTTGACCTCATTTTCTCACCTGACAACACTCAGCTTTTTTACTGATGTCTCCCAAAATCATGTTTTTTCCATTTAGTACTAAGGTTAGCATTTCTGTGTTTCAGCAAAAGCAGCTATTTGCGTTCCTATGATGTTCAGAGTCATCCTATGCATCTGCCTGTGCAATTCTGAGTTCAGTGCCAAAACAATTTGGGAATTTGTATTAAAGCTAGAAAGCCTTTCTACTATCTTGATAGCTTAGCTGTATTTGCTGTCACAGTATTAATACGAGCCAGTTGTTTCTGCATTTCTCAGTACATTTCTGTGTAATCTCTTGTGCTCTGTATCACAGTTGGTCACTGGTTTCTAATCTAACATTTTCATATGCAGTGATACATTCATCAAATAGCTGGTAACATTTCTGTTATTATGCAAAAATTAAGGCTAAGGTTTCTAAGTAACTTTCAGGTTAAATCTGCAGTTGAACCGTTTTCATATTTAATTAATAATTAACTTTCTTCACATTTTACTCATTTAGTCCAAGTTCACATTCATACTGTCCTCAGAGTCACATCCAATACATAACAACACTAGCAGTCCTTTCAGCAAAGTTAGGGTAATGTATCTTTCTTTTATCAAATACTGCCACCAAAGCTTAATTGTTAATGCTCTTCAGCTTAGATGATCCACAATTGCTTGTCTCAGTAGTTTTAGCTCAGTGTAATACTCAACAAGCCACCACATCCACTGCAGATTCATCAAAAAAAGGATCTGATTTAACAAAAGCGGAAGCTGGCTTGGCAGCCCTCAAGATCAAAGAACACTAATGTATTTAGAGGAGCTGAACACGAAACCATGCAATCTTTGACCATATTTAGCTGTGTAATGTGTATCACTTTTTATTCTGGAAGCCCGCTTTTGCAGGTTGGTCTTTCAGTGCCATACCGATTTAGTCCTTTTGAGTCCAGAGATGACGTGAGCTACGGTTATGATTTAGTTTCATTTTGTATATACCTATTCACCTTCAACCTTTATCAACGCACCCAAAATGCAGCAAATTGTGTCAACCTTCAATTACTACTGAAGAGAGCCAGCATAACACTGAACTCCTCTATCTTCACAACCACCATCTGCTTTTTAAATTAAAATATAGAACAAAATCATTTTTCTCTAATAAAAACCCACAACTTCATCTACTACATACCTTAAGAGCTCATTTTCACAGAATCACTTTGCAACTCTCCTCATGGATACACTGTAGAAATTTGTGCCTAAGAAGATTTTGTTCTCCTTTAAGAGTCTGTCTTCCGAGTATGGCTTCAGTGCACAGACAAAACAGACTGTGGTAGGGAACCAGAGGTGATAAATACAAAAAGGTTTAGTAGAACAGCAAATATCTCAACTTGCCATTTGGTCTAACCAGCACCAAAGAAGAGCAATCCAAAAGCTTTGTGATAGAGGACTTTTAGGGAGAGCGGCACAGGAAAATGAAATGCCATTTAGCTGTTTTTGACTGGATGAGACAGTACTTGCCAGAACAGGCAATGGGCAGGTTATCATGAATGTTGTGACCAGCACAGAGCAGGCAGAGGTTACTAGGTTTTGGCACGTGTGGTGTGACAGACGGAGTGCCCCAGTCCTCCTGCTTCTGGAAGGATACTTCTCCTATTCTGCCTCCCTTTCTGTCCCTGACACTTCTGCCTGGGTGTGCTTGGCTTTGCTCTAATCACCAGTGCTCAGAACCTCAGCTGAATAGGCATTCGGGCTCATGGGAGAACGTTCCCTGTATTATCTTGGGCTTTGCATTACTGTAATGTACTAAGAGCTTTTATTTTATTTGTTTTGGCTGGAGAGTGGATGTGGATTAACAGTGTATAATACTGATTTACTCCAAGACTGTTGTGTGATCTCCAGCTTTACAATCCGGCTATTGGTAGGAATTTACCAAAGGCCTTGCACCCCCTGCAGCTGGGACTAAATTTTCAGAAGATATCTTCTCCCTTGTAAGCACCTAAATAAATGTCAAGAGTTTCCCAGAGCTCTACATGTTCAGTGCTGTGGGGACTGGCACTATGAGATTGGCTCTTGAAAGAGTCCTGTGAAGTGGGGATTGTGCTACTTACTCTTTGTGATGCTTTTTAAAATGAGACTTAAAATCATTCCCAGTATTTTCAGTCATTAGAGATCATAAGGAGCTATGTACCACATAAATAATTACGTCTTGGGCCACCCCTCTCTCTCTGCAACTCTCTGTAGAGAAGATGCTTCTTTCCTAACAGAGACTGGCTCACTGATCTGTGACGCTGAATCCCTGCAATTCATAAATGGCTCACCAGAGGCAGTGAGGAAGACTGGATCTATAATACAGCTGGCAAAGGTGCTTGAAGCAGTGGCTTCATTTCCATGACTGATGCTCTACTTTGGGATCCATGCTAGTAAAGGATGCCGAGTTTTTTACAGGTTATAATTTATGCCATTATGTCAGTCATATTGTTCAAACACATTCAAATAGACTAGCTTTTCTAAAATTTGAACCAATTCCTGAATTAGTAGATAAATTATTAAGTAGTCTGCACTCAAACTTTTTTATAGTATTGCTTGGTTCATAGTTTGAAGGAAGAATTTAATGATGTAGGAAGGCCACATTAATTTTACATTTAATTGTGATATTTCACTGCTTCCAGAACTTTTCACACTATTTCTTGCAGTCTTTCCCATTTCTTGTAGCCATTCCCATGTCATGTCTTTATCTGCCAAGATGACATGTTCAAAGAGCTTTAGCAAAGCTTGTATGAAGAACTTATATGAAAAATTGGATGTTGAATAGCACTTCCCAAATATGAAAGAGATATAGCAGAATGTTTTGGAGGCCAATTAATTATGGAATAATTCCTGCAAATTGTGGCAGTAATTAATGAGTGAGTAACATGCAGTATTTAGAAGTGAACAGCAGTTAGCAAACACTGTACCATCGCTTTGTGACTGTAATACAAGAAGCAGTCCTGTACCCATTTATTGATTAGGAGTATTAACAGATTCCTTTAGTTAATGATGTGCTTTGTGCTTACATCATTGAGTTCTAACCTAAAATGTGACCACATCTAAAACTTAGCACTTCCTTTCTTGCATGCATTCACAGGGGAGAGAAACAAGTTTCCATAAGGATTTACTTGGGTTGAGAAACCAGCTGTGATTAATTCAGAGGAGACAGTGGCAGAACCACAGTGGTTCAGAGAAATAACCACATCAGGAACAATGCATGATATAATAGGAGGGCTCAGGTGGCTTTCCTCTTACTTATTCCCTGGGGCGTAGGCAGGACTGCACCCTTTCTTATAGCCCTATGAGGTACCCTTTAAGCTTTGTCAAGCAGCTCATACACAGCCCTGAGAACAGAATGAGTGAGACTTGTTCCCTTAGCATATTGTGAGAAAGGTCCCCCTGGCTTCTGTACACATCTCTGGTCTGGCACTGAATAAAATTTTGCAATTTATATACTGTCAGTGACTTTTTTTCTAGCTTGTTCAATCAAGCCCACCAGCCAACATCACTGACCTGCAAGGCCTATTTTAGTACATCTCCATCAGCTCCTTCTTGTTTTAGACCATCAGGGAAGACCTTCAGGGAAGGAACTCTTTCTTTCTCTATGTTTGTATGGCACTTAGGACAGGCAACAACCAGTATTAAGCTGCAAGTCTTTGAAATTAGTTTACCGCATCTGAAAAATAAAAGAAAAAAAAGGTGGTGATGAAAATCAAAAAGAACAGAGACATGATGACTAGAGCCCAAACAAATCTGGAGAACTGGACAAGGAAAAGTAGCATTTTAACTTTTAAATGGAAGAAAGCTTATTGTTTACATCATTAGCAACATACAGAAAAAATCCCGGAGAACATTTTTACATGAAGTGTCAGTATGCTTTAAAACTCAAGGTTGTTTTATCATTGCCTTTGAAAGATCCCAAAGAGAATCAGCTTATTGAAATGCATTAAGACTGGTGACTTTCCATTAACTACTTTCAATAGGATGAAAAAGTAACAGAAAAAAGGAACTCTTTTGTGAGGAAGTTTACACCTTACCCACACAAGCTGGGAGATGAACAGACCAAGACCAGCCCTGCCCAGAAGGACTCAGGGGTGCTGGTGGAGGAGAGGTTGGACATGACCCAGCCATGGCACTCACAGCCCAGAGAACCAAACATGTCCTGGGCTGCATCCAGAGCACTGAGGGGAGCAAGGGAGGGAGGGGATTCTGCCCCTCTGCTCTGCTCTGGTGAGACCCCACCTGCAGTGCTGCATCGAGCTCGGGGGTCCCAGCACAGGAAGGACAGGGGCCTGTTGGAGTGAGTCCAGAGGAGGCCATCAAAATGATTAGATGGATGGAGAACCTCTCCTGCAAGGAAAGGCTGAGACAACTGCGTCTCTTCAGCCTGGAGCAGAGGCTACAGGGAGGCCTCACTGTGGCCTTCCAGTACCCAAAAGAATTAAGGAGTCTACAAGAAAGATGGAGAGAGACTGTTTACAAGGGCATGTAGTGACAGGACAATGGCGAATTCTCAAACTGAAAGAATGTAGCTTTAGATTAGATAGTAGGAAGGAATTCTTTACTGTGAGGGTGAAAAGGCATTAGAAAAGATTGCTCAAAGAAGCTGTGGATGCCCCATGCCTGGAAGTGTTCAAGGCCAGGTTGGATGGGGCTCTGGTGTTGGAACCACATGATCTTTAAGGTCCCTTTCAACCCAAATCATTCCATGATTTGATGAGAAATTTTGGTTCTGACTTCTGTAATTTCTTAGATCCCCCTTTTACAAACTGAGAGGATCAGAATTTGGCTAACAGTACTGAGGACTTCTTTAACATGTCCTGAAATTTCTGTCCCCTCGAGAAAGCCATCTTACTACAAAATTACTTTTAGACTTCAATGACTGACTCTTGAAGGTTCTCAAGTCACAGCAATCTTCCAGGCAACAAGCTCTCATCTCTAGGGCACCTGTGTTTTGCTCTTGCTTCATGGCTACTGTTTAGTGCCCTTGGAACTGGATAGGCAGTGCTTGATACTCCACTGTACATTGAAAAGAGCCCAGTTATCAGGTATAAAGGAACTGCAACAGTTCCACTGAAGTCAAGTATTTAGGTGCTTGCCACTCTGGACAGGTTATTTTATGTAACCAAGACTAGTTAGTTGGACCTTTTAAGACACATTAATCATGTGTGTGCACATCACTAAAAGAAAATCATGTGATTCATGCAGTATTGTCAAAGTATTTACAAGACGGCCGCTAATGAATTTAAGCTCCTGTGTGGGGGGGGGTTTCTTTCTTAAACATATTAATATTTGGCAGGAGGTGTCACTCTGAACCCAGAAGAGGGCTCGTCTTTACCCACAAATCCTTCTTGAGCAGCAGAAGCTTCAAATATGAATTATTGACAGGTTGAGATTAATCTGTCATAAGGGCATTAAGAATTTATTGCTTATTTCTGTTAAAAAAATAGCAGCTACTTTTAGATGCCTACATTACTTTAGATGCCTAAATTGCTTATTTTGTCAAAGAAGAAGAAAAAAGACAAATGCTGCATGTACATGAAAACAACCATGGGAGTGAATTTCTCTTTCCTCACTTTGTTACGGGAAGGAGGGGGTTAAACTACCATCCACTAAAAGCAGCGATTTTATGCTGAGGTCTCCAAGTCAGTGAATTTACATTTCGTAAGAACACCCTGAGGGGCTTTCAGTTACTTTGCTTAAAAGGTAGACAGATACATTTGCAGCAGCACATGCAGAGCTCCATGTGCTAACGGGGCCACAGATTCGCTTTCTGGAACATGTGTGTTCGGGGTGACTCCGTTCCGAGCGGGTAATGCACCAGGACACTTTTATGTGCTGGCTGGGAATACAGATCAGTAAAGAATGCCACTGTAATTACCAGTAACGAGGGTATAAATTTCTGATCCCTGCTTTGTTGGCTGAAGTTTGCCAGTATTTCTAAGCATTTACATTTTACAATTGCCTTATTTATAGCCTGGAATTTGGTGCGCTAGCTTTTCATGCACGTGAAATGCTTTTTATTGCATATGGTAGGAAACTATCGCCTTCACAAGCTAGCCCGTTCATAAAAATCTTACAGCCAATTTAGTTTAAAATATTTTAATGATTTAATAATAGATTATTGGAGGTTTTTAGTTGGAATGCACAAATTCTATAGATCTTCTTAGTCTTATTTCACATAAATAAACAACCTGTATCATTGTGTTCAAATTCATACAATTACTACAAAGAAATAATTTGTAAATGAAAAACAGTATCTCCCATATTATTCCCCCAAATAAGGTTATATCTGCCACGTGGAGTTACAATAGGAAATGTGGCATATTAGTTCACCTGTAGCTTCAACCACACAACATGGAAGACTGCAGTTTTCACTTCTATTCCAAAGCCAACTTACCTGTGCAAATCATTCCACCCACTTCTTCACATGGACCAGACAAACTGAGTTTGGGGGCAGGCTGCCATTCAGAGCAGGACATTTGGAAAAGTGCCTTTTTTTGATGGGTGAGCTTTCCAAGACTAGACATTTGGAAGGTCTGCATGTGGCTGGGCTTGGATAACTGGACACAGAACAAAAACCTCCCACAAGTATTGTAATTGTGAACTAATACCTGAATATTATACGTCTCCCCAGCACCTGGAAAAGTGCGTGGGACTTACTGTCCTTATTCTCTGTTTTTTCCAGCACCTATCATACTTGCATCACACTCCGGGACTAGGCTGCCCGTCACTCAATAATAATACATTCCAAATCTGTGCCCTTCTGCAGTTAGAGCAGTGTCTGTCTTCAATAATATCTTAAAACATTTTAGGAATAGCTCAAGTTGACTGAAGTCAATGCTTTAGGGGGTCACCTTGCCTCACCAGTCAAGTCCTAAATCAAATGATCAAATTAATATGAACATTTGGTGTGGACTTGGCTTTCCTCCACAATGACTCAGGCCCTTTGTAGAGTCCTGTTTTCTGAGCCAGAAGATAAAATTTCCAGGCCTTATTTCAGTTTTAGCTCTTGATTTCAGTAGATTTGTACCAGATTTATAAGCATATCAGGGAGAGCAGAGTTTTCCTCTTCAAATTTTTCTTTGAAAACAACTTCAATGGAAACGTCTAAAGGTGAGTCTTTGATTCTGTGTTTAAGTGGTTTATGATGAAGATGTCAGTGATACATGATTCTCTTGGAAATACTTCCTGTGGGATAAGCTGCGGTTGGTCATGAAAGGAGGGAGAAGAAGAAAAAGATGAGACCACAGCTCCTGTGTGAGCTGTCCATGAACCAGTCTTTTACAACAGCAGGGTCCAGGATGAGCCTGCTTGCCTCTTCCCAGCTGATTCAAACAATAAATAGCATGAAATGAGGTGAGGAGGAAGCAGACTACAGTCCTGCGTCCCTCCACTTTGATACATAATTGAGTGAGAATGGAAGAGGGTGCTCTTGACCTGAAAATATGGTTAAAAACACAACTGTGCATTGCTCATGCTAACTCTATTTTCATTAGCATACTACACAACTCAGACATAGCAGCAGCCAGAACCTGGTGCTGACTTCAACCTCTCCTGTCTTCAAAGTGAAGCTAACTTTTGGCTTTTATTACAATTATCACAACAGCAGTTACTCCTCACAGAAGAGCCTGCACCATCTTCAAAGTGTGGAGAAGATCATGTGAGCACAAATGAAGATACTCCTTGGTAAGCAGGATTTCCCCTTCTTCTCGCCCAAACACATAAAATCTTCCCCTGTAATGGGAAGTAAGGTCTGCATATCAGCCATGCATGACTGGGTCTAGCATCTACTGCACTACAGCCTGTTTCACATTGGTTTTACCTGATGGAAAACATGCTTGACCAGCAGCCAGGAATATAACAATTTCATTTCAGGAACAGGAAGGAAAGCCCAGTTTCAGAGCTTACTTTCACTTCAGCATTGAATGAAAATTTTCTTAAAAGTGAAAAAGTTAAGAGGGACATTTGGACCCATATCCACCACAGGAGTAATAACAAGGTGACCAACTTGCTTGCTTACAAGTGGAAATGTAAGTTTAAATTCATGTCCTGCTTTATCCCTACAGGAACTCTGGCTGGCCTCTGTGGTAGATACCAGGAATCTAACCCCTGGCTTACAGAGTAACTCTTTGGACTGGAGAATGGTGAACCATTCACACCACAAAATACCTCTGACGAGGCTCAGAGAAATTGGAGAGGCAAGTAGATAGGCAGACATGCAGGACAAATCACCTCTGCACACAGGCTGGACATATATGGAGCCACCAGTGCCCCAGGTGGTCACAACTATTTCCCAGGGAGTAATTTTCTCTTCTCTTTTCTTTTTCTCTAAAAATTCCAGTCTAGCCCTGAGAAGTTTTCCCTGAGAAATTTTCATTGAAAGAAACACACTTTCATGAAATATTTTGTATTTTTGTAAAATGCTGTATTTTGACAGAAGAATGTTTTCTAGAGGGGTTTTGGGGTTTTTTTTCCCAAACAATTGTCATGACAAGGCTCTAATGGATGCTAGGTGTGGTTTTGACAATCTAGATAATAGAAGGAAATATCAGCTCAAAAGCAACATCAAATATTTAGGCTCGATTCTGGAAGAGCCCACTGCTCATACTGACACTGTGACTGCCAGTCTCAGTACAACAGTTCACATCGTTACTCTGCCATTCTTACCATGTAATAACAGAGAGTTTTTGTCATAACACACCACCCCTCTATGCCACCACACTACTTTTCCAAGTAAAACCCTCATTCTCAAAATATTTAACCCAAGGTTCAATGTAAAATTAATATAAAGAGCAGAGAGCTAATATTCCTGACCACATGGACTACTCAGCAATAGTACATCCTATTGGTAATAGATTTCCATGGTACCAGCAGCTCTGTTCCCCCAAAACTTAAGCCACAAGTCTGAGGACGTTTAGAAGGGATGACCTTTCATGCAGTAAAGAACTTTTCAATGTAATAGTGGAAACAGAAATCCTTTGCTTTCCTCAAATCTCAAGACAGCAGCTTTTCATCCTGTGTTCAATCAGGCTCAGCAGAAATATTTAAAAGGAAAGAAGAAAGGCTTTGTTTTCACATGGCCCTAAAGCTGCTTCTCCCTCCTCCTTCTCCTCCTACCCTGTACTTCTGACAGACTTTTGGGCTCCATACATCAAGCAAAGTTTATTAGTCTTGGAATTACCAAGATTTTATACATAGATTCTACATTTAGAAAAATCTACCGTGTCCAGCTTTGCAATTTATGTGGATGTAACCTTCTTGAAAAGTCAGATTATTGTTTTATGCTTTATTTCCATGTGGTTCACACCAGCAGAAGCGCGATCAGAGTGTAATTTGCAATGTTCTGAGCTGTTTTTTAAGGGGCAGAAACAGCCAAATATAGGCTTTACCTGGATTTCAAGTTGACTTTTGATTAGCTTTTTGTGCAGGTATTCCAGGTGTTGCCATTAGTTAGACACTCTGATTCTTGCTTCCTAATTATATAGACCACAATTACTATCACCTTCCATTTCATTTTTGACATGACATGATCTATTTCTAGACGTATTTCGGGTACTCCAGACACTAGAGCTCCAGCTAGGTATGACGCGACATAAATTACGTGTTGCAAATTATATGTTCAGGTCTCAGGAGCACAGCTCCATTCCTCAGTCTCCCAGGGGGCTCGCAAATGTAACAGTGACAGTCACTTACCTGCTCAGGGAGAAAAGGGTGTGGAGGCAGCTGGCCCTCTTCTGCAACAAAAGAGGGGTGGAAAGATGCAGCTGTGATTTGATGCGTTGGCTGACACAGTGGACTCCTTGAGAAGGCCCTTCAGGTGGAAATAAAAAAAGGAAAAGCTGACTCTTCCAGCCGCAGTGCTGAGCTGACCGCCATGAGTCTTTCTGGCTGTGGTGATAGCAGGTACCTGGGCAGGCAGTGGCATGGATGTCTCTTCTGCCTAGGACTGCAGTGTAAATCGGCCACATAGAGATTTCCAATGTCATTTCTACACAAACATACAAAGTAATCGTTCCTTGGTAATCCTGACCAAACACAATAGGCTCAGATCTCAGGGAATTTTTCTTGCTATTTTCGCCTCTAAATACTGTCAGTTCTGAAGGCAAAACATGCTTACACAGACCCTTACCCACCTTCATGAAACCAAACTACCAATGAAGTTGCAAGTCTTCCCATGTGGGAAAGAAACAGCAAGTGCTGTGCTAAAGTACAACCGTGTACTGCTTGAACTTTACCATAAATGCCAATATTTAGTACCCTGTAGGCACTAAAAAATACCTACACTGGTTGGCAGAAAGACTTTTGATGATCACATATCAAATTAGAGAAAAACACAGCAAAACAAAAACAACTGAAATGAGAATTTCTGTGTTTCTTTTTCAGAGTAAGTTGGAAGCAGGTCATGTCCTGAGATAGACCAATATATTTAAAACTCTAATGCTGTCTAGTGGTATTTCCACTAAAGAACATGACAAAGAGCACCAGAATTTTTTTCCTCAAGTGATATCACATTTTACATTATTTATGTTTTTGCTGACTGAAAAAGTTTAACTGGGAAAACAACTGTGTACAGAAGTGCAACACCTTATTTGTATTTTGAAGTAAAATTGGAACAATTTTGAACTTAAATTAATAAAGACTTGGCTAGACCTGCGCATGTCTTGCGCACAAAGAATCAGGGAACTATTTCTGGTTTTCCCTCCCTTCCTTTTTCATCTCCAGAGGCCTCTATCCAAAAGAGAATCTGGCCCATCTTGAAAATTGAAGCCTGGGATAAACTAGATTGTAGCAGAGTGCTACGGATTATGCCTACAGCAGAGATGCACTAAAATGCACGAAATGTGTTGTGCACAGTTTGACTGGGAAGGAGGTGTGAAGCATAGCATATAAGAAGCAAAACATGTGAAAGACCATGGCAGCGATAGTGGGAGAGTTTAATTATCTAAACCTCAGAGCAGATTAAGGGGAGGAAGCAAAGCTTGATCTGGTAGAGGACTGCTTTCTAATTTAATGTGTACATAAACCGACAAGGAAGGGAAGAATGCCAGATGTGGTATTAAGCAACACAGAGAGAATATGATTTAGGACATTAAGGTACAACACCAAAAAAAAGGTAGAAGGTGCAGTGACTGCTAAGGTAAAAGAGCTTCTGCAGCAGCATTCTCTGCTCCAGCTACAAGGTGTATGTACCCTCCAAAACAGAGGGCAGAGTTAAAAGCTGCCGTGGCTACACATCATTGCTGGAGCAATAGTGGGTCCTACAAAAAAACCCCTCACTCCGCTCCACTGCTCTGCTCCAGTGTAAAGTGCTGGTACAAGCAGCGTGCCTTCTGCAGCCCACTGGCAAACCTGCTGCCTCTCAAGCCAGCTACAGAGGCCTCACAGATAAACTATGGTCGTTTTACATCACCTCTGCCCTCTCCTGATCTGCTTAATAACCTGCAAAAGCAGGAGAGCAATGCCTGCAGGCTTGGGGGCCTGTTTATGTTTTAGCTGCCTCTTGAAGGTGCTTTCCGGGTCACAGAGCTGTCAGGAGTCACCTCAGCTGCACACCAGAAACACCCCTCCCAAGGCAACTCCCTCCATGCCCTCCCTGCGTACAGAAACCCTCACAGCAGGTCTCTGATGTGCAACATCTTCATGCATGAAAGAAAAGAAGTTTATCAGAAGGAGACTTGAGCTTGTAATGACAGTGGGAGGGAACACAACGCAGTAAATCAAACACAGCCATGTAATCAGACACAAAAATGTACAGAGATGCCACAAAAAAACCTAGCATAGACATACGGCCAGGAAGAAAAAGGGATTTACTTCAGAACCAGGTCAGACATTTTTCTTCATGAGGAAATACAAGCTTTCTTCCAAAAGGTGTTCTGGCAAGTTTCATGTTTCTATGTGATTGCCCTACAAAACATTGTTCAGACCTCTTAACATGAGGCAGCACCACCACTCTGCTGTGCTAAAAAGCGTTGGGTAATTTGTGAGCTATTTCACATACAAGGCCAGATTCTGGTCTTGCACCACATGCTGTTAAAGTAGAGCCACTTCCACTTCAATATATCCAGATCCAGGGAAGTTTGCCACCCAGGCCCCAAGCATGGTTTCAGTTTCCTCTACTGCACTATTATATTACTTAGCAGGTCTGCCAATGGCATTGCATTCAAAATGGAGCAATTATAAACACTGGCAGGAAATGCTGGAGCAGCAAACTCTTTTTAAAAAATGGCAAGGATGTGAAGAAACTCAATGGAGATCTTTCATCTGATACATGAAAAGCAGATGACCAGGGATGGAATCAGTGAGGCCATGAAAGCGAATGAGTGAGAAGTCAGTGACAGATGAGACTAATGCTGCACTGAGCCTGAATTAATATCCTTTGCCTGAGTATTTACAGAAGAAGTTGAAGGTCACATCCCGGAAACAGGGATCCATTTTCATGAGGGGAAAAAATGAAATGTTAAAAGGCTTTATGATCCAATCTGGACAGGTAGTTAGTTAATTAGAACTATTAAAAGTTGACAGGACCTGAGACTTAGATTAACTGCATCTCTGAATTTGGAAGGAAATAGCAAGGGAAATTGGCAAAGCTTCAGTAATACTGCTTGATAGCTTCCTGAGGATGGTGTATCTGGACATGCCTAGAAAGTAACTACTCCAACTTTATATTTTAAAAATAGTAGTATCGAAAAACAAAACAAAGCAAAATAGAAAGATTTTTTTCTTTTTTAAGTCAAGGGAGGATTTAGGAGTCCCTTCACCAGTAATCCCAGCTGCAGCCACAGAACGGATATTGGAAACATTAATATGGGAAGGGGTTATGCAACATGTAGAAATGGCCAGCCGGGGAAGGAGAGGCAGCTGGATTCATGTCCTGTCTGTCAAATGTGCTTTAAGTTCTCTCAATACATTTCTCAACAGAGAGCCGGAAGTGAAGCGACAGCCATAATTTATCCAGATGGAAGAGATTCATTTGGTGCTGCACCCGACACAGAGAGATTGTTCTGCAGAATCAGTAAAGCACAGCACAGAAAAAGCACAATAGCAAATGCCTTCAGAATTATCTGTTGGACAAGAAGCAAGGTGTCAGTAAAACAGCACAGTTCAGGGTGACTAGAGGGACAGGAACAAGGCAGTACTCCCAAATTTAAGCACCCTACCCATTTTTATTCAACTTTTATATAAATGGCCCGCAGGGGATATAATTTTTAAAGTGGAATTTTTTGCTGATAGCACGTAAGTGTAAAATCGTGCACAGAGCAAGCAAATTTAAAATGATTTGAATAAATTAGGCTTATGGACAGATAAAGGGCACATCCAGTTCAGTGTAGCAGAGTAAGACATAATGACTGCAAGGCACCAAATATAATCACAGGCAGGAAAAAGGAAGGAGAAGAGGGAATACTGTCCAGGGGAAAGGATATAAGGTAATTACTGATCAAATACTAAATGAAGGCTTAGAATAACTGTGAAAAAAACAAAGACAGGCAAATTCTTCATGCTTAAAAAGACAAACAAATTCTTCATACTACATGCTGAGTTGTCTCTTCAGTAAAGCTGAATTGAGACATCTTTTCCAGCACTCTAAAAATGCTGAGATAAAAATTCAAGAGTTTGAAAGTAAAGAACTGCATTATCTCAATAAAGACACAACATGATAAGACTTATAAAATATATTGTCCCCTCCCCTCCAGCAAACAAACATGCAAAATTACTTTCTTGCATTTTGAATGTTAATTTGGGACTATTTCTGTAAAAAAAGAAAAAACAAGCATAAATAAGCCGAAAGGTAGTTATTACTGGTGAAAACAGCCTTTTTACTGCAAAGGTTATGACATTAACCCAGGGAAAAATTCATGAATATTCACAATCACCATTTGTCATTAAGAATCATAAAATTAAATGTTGAGTAGGGCTTTAGAAAACTCCTCCAGCCTACTAAATTCCCTCTTCACTACTTGCTATTATGCTAGCATATATCACAACTTTTTTTTTTTGCATGCATTTTAGCACATTCCTGCAAGCTTTCCTTATCCATCTCTACAAGGAAAAGAGAATGAAGATAGGAATCACAAAGACCTGTAGAAACCTGCTAAAAAATGAACAACTGAAAATTCAGCCAAAGACTTCTTCAGGTGTTTGTAACCAAAGAAAGGAATTCCCTCAAAGAAACACAAATATTAAAAAAGGACAAAATTACTGTGTTTGCTCTTAAATATCTCAGAAACTATTCAGTTTTCACATTTGAACCTGTCAGATATGCTACAGCCACCAGGTGCTATGCAATATGTGTGCTAACAAAATTGAGTGTCTTTTGCAAGGAAATAAAAAGGCTGGAAATCTGTCTGGGGTGAAAAAAACTTTGGAGGCAGATGTTTCTCAACTAGGAGCAGCCATTGGCAGGTAGAAGGACTGAATAAAAAAGACGAAGTTAGGTGAGGTGCTTCAAATACAAACTCAATGGGCAAATGGCTTGCCAGTATTCCGCAAAGCAAAGAAATGGCACAGGCATGGAGCACAGAACTGGGGGGCTGCTTACTGAGCAAGAGCAAATTCTGGGGAAGGCAGCTCTAATGCCGGAGGGGAGCGATGAGAAGCCACAGCAATAAATGGAGAGCCATGGTTAAAGCAGAAACCACCCACATGCAGAGAGAAAGTGGTCTCCCACGTGGAGCAAGGAGTCCATGTGTGGGTACACGCACAGAGACACACAATAGCTCCCGAAACGTTTATGAAAGCTCTGCTGTTTATCTACAAATCCATTCACCCTCATGAAAACCAATATGCCAGTGGAGGCCTGGCTGTCAATCAGCAAGAAGCATAGCTGTCCCCAGTGTTAAAACATCCCAGGCCATTTGCATGTTTACTGTGCTCAGTGATTAACACACTGAGAGGGTGACAGGGCCAGGATAATCCACAGAAAGAGAACAGCTACACTGCCAGAGAGGTGGGGAAGGGTACCCAGGCATTCAGATCAAGGAGAGGAAATAGGGAGTGCATTCCTATCTGTCTCTACATTTTCATAAATAAGGGATAGCACAAAGCGGCGAGTTTAAACCCTGGAAGCCAGAGCTGTGTCATATGAGCTGAGACTGGTTGTCTGGGCTCAGCCCCTCCAGGGGCCACAGCAGCCCAGGTTTGTTCACCGGGGGCAGGGGGTAGCTCCCTGCTCTGGTGCCCTGGAGAGCAGCTGGAGTTTTTGGAGTCATTGGCTGCAGGCTGCTCTCTAACCCCAGCCACTAAAGGCCATGCTGATGATATAACATCTGTCCCCAGCTGCTGCACAGGCTCAGCTCCGCTGGGTATTTTTGCACCATTAGCTGAATGTTACCTAGTCCCACCATCACCATCTCCTGCTCCAACCTCAGAATACCTGGGCTGTCTTTGGGAGGCACATTTCCAAAACACCTGAACAGCCCTCTTTCCCCAGAGAGAACGAGCAGTGCAATCAGATGTCAATTGCTCACCCTACTTCCACATATTGCTGATGATAGAGCTCACCTTCAGTAGCTTGCACTCCTGTTGCATTCACATCTTCCCTCTGGCCTATTAATATATACAGCCACTTGTGCTCATTGGCATGGTGACTGTGCTTATGTCAGTCACGCTTCTTTGTATTCTCCCTGCCTAGCCACTCGCTGTTGTGCAAAGGATGTGTGCATCAGGCTCAACACCCGCTAGAAATCTCTCAGCTCTCTGTGCCTTTCCACCCTTCCCAGGCACTCTGTCCTCACATCAAGTATTTTGCCTTCTTTTTCCAATCTGATCCTCATTTCTATTACTTTTCCCACTCTTATTTTCCAGATATCCAGCTTTCCTGGTATTTCTTTCTTTGTTACATTTGCTGTATCACTGCATTCGAATTGCAGCCATTCAGAACCACACTGATGGACAAAAAATTTAAAAATGCCTAAAAAATCCCAGCTCCCCTTCCTTTTTCCCTACCTTCCTTTGCTTCCCAGAAAAAATAAAATGCTAAAACCCTGCAAGAGCAAAAAGTGAAAGACAAGCAAACTGAAATTGTTGTCTGGCATGTCTGACTCATCAACATGATGAATCCTGAAAGCACCTCACACACTGGTAACCAGGGATCCTTGCTGCTGCCGTCGGGGCAATAATACCCTGTCCCCTCCAAGGTACCTCTTGCTGGGACCAGCATGCATGCAATGGTACAAAAAAGCCCAAATCCTCTTCCAACACCCGATCCAGCTTAAAACCAAACCTGACACCTATTTCCAGCCATAACCGATTCTTAATGTGGCATAGGTCTGACTATAAATGTATTCTCAGTCATAGATAACCAGAATTCAGTATTTCAGTAAAAGAATTTTGGCAAAACCCTGAGAAAGCTTAAATGCCCTGCAGAGACATCCCAGATTTTGGCAGTGTTTAAGTTCTTAAGGTTCCTGGGGTTCAGGGCAGAAACCCTGAGTTACTTAGAGGAAGACTCCAATTGAAAACATAGCCCTTGCTGTGTAAAGCAGATGTTTTGGGATGAAATAACATCAGGCCAACACTTGAATAATAGGCTAACTACAGTAGGAAATTAAATTCATTTTAAACCTTTACCACTTGTTTTGTTCCCTGAATTCTGTGTTCCTTTTTTTCCTGTATTCATTTAGATCCTAATTGGCACAGTGCTACTGGTATGAGTTTACACAGTATATATCATTATGATATTTAGTACTATTAATATTTAAACATCTCATTAACTCCAAAATAGAACTTGTCTTTCCCCCACAGGACTCCCTCCTCACAACAAAAACTAGAAGTGCCTTGCAGATATATCCACGTAAAGCCTCCCCCTACACTGCCCTTCTGAATTGCCCAGAGAACAACATGGAGACCCGAATCACAACACAGGGTTCAAAGCTTAACTTTCAGGAATTCACTTTGCACTGCTCCTATCACCTTGAGAAGAGCTGTACCAGGCCACCCGCCACCATTCATCATTTCCTTTTTTCTGAAAGATTTTTCTTTGCTCCGTTCACTTGCTGCGTTATTTCCCAGGGGACTGCTCCTGGATTGACTGGGCTTTAATTGCTCAGCCCTGCCAGGCTCAGGGTGGAATTTCACCTTCGCTTCTCCCCCTCCCTTGCCCTCCGGAGCTGCTGCAGCTCTCGGTGATTTCTGAAGAACAGTGATTAGCAATTCACTAAGTTTGTCCCTTTATTGCCTTCATGTGGATACGCATGATGTAGGCCAGCTGATTTGCATTTATTCCTGCTATCCCCTGGATGCTTTCAAAGGGCTATCTTCCCGAGATCTGTATTACTTTCCAATCTTCCTTTATTTTAAACGATGTATAGTGTTGCTATGACCTTCCTCATCACTCCTTTCCTCCTCCTCCTCACTTATTAGTGGACACACTCTTTGTAAGCATCTATCCTCCTGCTGATGCATTTGTGCAGTCAGTTCTCATTCCCCAGACCAGCTTTAACCAACTTTGTTACTTTCCCCCACCCTCACCCACACAGCTTTTTCCAGGCTGTACTCTTGCTTTCATCTGCCTGCTCCTCTGTTGACAAAAGGGTACCTTATGCCCTCATGTATACAAAGTCATCCTTCATGTGTCTACAACAGGTAGAAATTTGCTGCCACATGAATCTTTGGCACAGAGCCGTCAGGAAAGCAGGTAAGGTGAACAAAGAGGATCTGCATTATCACAAGCCCTGATACCTCAAGAGCATCCATCAGAAGATGCCTGCATCCTTTGCTATTAATCATTCCTCAGACTCCTCACAATGAGACTGAGTTGGAGGCGAAGGCTCTGCAACAGGCAAAAGGTGCTCCTGTGAAGAGGGGCTGAGCTACCCTATTTCTGCCTCTTTCCTATCACATTAGAACAGCTCTGCACTGCCAAGAGGCCAAAAACCTGGGCCAAGTTTCCTTGCACTTCCCTGTTTCTGACTGGTTCCAGTTATCACTCATTACTGTTGCTCGGTGGGTGTTCATTTTGCCTGTGCTCATCTGTCCATGTGCTTTGGCCTGGACTCTTCTGCCCCAGGACACACAGATTGCTCAATCAGTCCCTTTTATTCTCCCAGTGTTACAGGCACAGCATTTCCAGCATACGACCAAAGAGGTCCAAATCAAAGGTACACCAGCAGTATTTTATGTTTTCACATGCTCTCAAACTATGCAGCCTCTAGTTGGAAACATAACTCGAAATACAACTGTGGCAGTATTTCCTCAGAGGGGATTAGTTTCAGTGACTGTTTACAGGAAAGTGAACTTCCCTTTGCCAATTCTTCCTCTTTGTTTTCCTGGTTGCTTTGCCCTCCCTTGAAGGTATAACATGCCTGCTAAGTACATGGAAAAAACACAGGAATAAGCAACAGGAACAAGGGGATGCTGAACAGAAGTCTAACACATGAGAAGACCAGAGAACGGACTAACACCTCATTTCTGAGTTTAATGAAGAGCTTGTCAGCTTCTTGCTCTTTGTCCAAACCTGCAAGCTCCTCTCTGGAGGGGCAGGAGGCTAGACATGCACTGCTCATCACCATGGTGCTCCAAGGCCACCCCTGTGCAGTGCACCCTCACTCCCTCACTGGAACACAAGAGCCTTACAGTTGCACATGCAAACTTCAGGATCACAGCTGGACAGCCGAAACCTGGTGTCATCACATACAGCTGCAGCTGCTGTGGATGTTCAGTGGAGCAGGGGAAACAGCCAGTGAAGATAAGGAGTAAATAGGAAAGAAAGGCATCTGCATGAAAACAAAATTCAGCTGAAAGACCTGCAGAAGGCAAAAAATATGGGCTTTGGCTGCACAGCCTCTGCTGATGGGCTTGCACAAAGGGCCTCAGTGTGCAGCAGGTATTCCAGCTCTGTCATTGTGCAGATAATTAAAAACAATAATGAAAGGGAGGTTTTCTATGCCTGCGCTCTAGGCACTGACACAGCTCCTGAGCTGCAGAAGCTGACTGGTCCCTCTGCAGCAACATTTGCATTACTGCTAATCTGTAATTGGGATCCCCACTTAGCTCTATGACTCTGTCTGACCATTTTCAGACCTTTACCATTCAAGTCAAGAGGCTCCTTCCCCTAGAAATTATATTAAGATTTGAAAGCATGTTTCCTAATTTGTTTTAACAGGCAGCAATGATTTTTGTTCGTATCTATGTGAGTGCATTGTTTTCCCAGCATGCAACTCAAAAATAAAAGAAGAATCATATCTATTTCATAATTCCTTCTAAAACCAGGCACATATGGATTAAAAAATATTGACATTGTTACATCTGTCTCATCTAGCAACAGGAAATAACAATGAGGTCTTGCTTTCTCCCTCACAGAGTAAGGGCCAAATTCACATACAAATGAATTAAGTGAATCTGAATTATAAATAAGCTACCCCTTACTTTAGTTTCTATCTTCTTATATCCTTCTGATTGCTGTCTTTCTCACTACACATCTTTCAGACCCTCATCCATGTAAATTATTCCAGGTTAGACTATTTCAGATTCAGTTAGACCAAGAGGATTAATTTCAGAGCTGATGTGTAAGAAGGCGTAAATTCTACACTGGGGTGTGAGAAGGGACAAGATTTTCACTTGAGGCTTTAGCTGTTCTCCTCCTGGATTTACACAGAGAGAAATCCCAATCCCTTTATCACTGTCAGGAAGAGGCTGAGGAATTGAGAAGTACACAAAATAGCATCTCAGATTTATTCAGACACATCGCTTAGTTTGAGTCTGATATGAGTATTGCAAGACTTGTTCCCTTCCAAATTTAAGGCTTTGTCTGGAAATTGTGAGAGATGTTCTCTCTTAGGGAGATAATTCTGGAGTTAAACAAAAAACCCAAAAGGATATATAAAGATATACAGCTCCCAGTATAACTTAGGATATCCTTGGATCTCTAAATGCAAGCCACATGAATGTCCAGTGACACCTAACTTCATTTTTATTTACTTAAATAGGAAACTCAATGACCAGAGCTGCTGTGTGGCTACAGCTTCCACTGAGCCCTGTCTGTTGACAACATCCCTGGGAGGAAAAAAAAAAATCAAGCTATTTATTTAGGTAACTTCTTATAGATGGAGGTTTGTATTTTGAGTTTTGCAAGTTTGAATGTTTGCAGATGATAGAAGAATACGTGAAACAGACAACAGCTAAAATCACCCCAACACCTACCTAGTTCCTGGATGTAATAAAATGTCCATTACTCAGTGATCATTTTTTTGTGGATGCAGATTCAGCATGGAGATAAACAAGCACAACTTCAGAAATGCCAGTGTAACTAGCCCCAAGATAAATTTGGACTGTAAATCCAGTCAGAACACAGAACCCCACAAATATTTCAGAATTTCTCAAGCCTTGCTGAAAAGACCATTCCCTCTGCTCCTATACTTTGCAAGGAAGTGAAAGATGGATTACAAACCCTCAGCCTGTTGTCTCAATTGAAAATTCTCACTGCAATATTTTGGAAATTCAGAAACTTCAACCATTTAATATGCTGGAACCTTTCCCCACTGGGTAACTGAAAATTATCACCACCTAATGATTATTCAGTGACATCTGCAAAATAAGTTTGATGTTTTTGGGCCAGTTTCTCTTGGACAGATGTCAGTATCATAAACTATGCTATCGTTGGCACTAATTGGTATCACTCTTGTCAAACAATCTGCAGCATGGCAAAAAAACCCAGAAGTAGAACTTACATTAAATTTCCCTTTTGCTTATGTAAGTATTTTTTCATGTCATGGACATTTTCTCTTACCCCAAATGTTCCTGTACCTTCGAAAAACAGAGCATTCACCAAGGAAAAAGCTCAGGCTCTTCAAGCAGCATTAAACCCAGTGTTCTGTGTGTGGATCTCTGCAGAGAAGACACAAGCACTAAATCTCATTCTAAACTATGTTTACTCTCAGTAAATATTTCTTCTTGCAAAAAGCATTGCCATGGCATTGTGCAAAGCTGTATAAACAGTTGTAATTTTGTCCTACTTTTTGATCCTTGCAGCTTGTGTCCAGGTTGCCGAATTGTTCAGTCGTCAAGGACAAGCTTAAAAATTTTATGCATCGGCATAGCATGTGATGTAAGCCCTCATGCACCTGACATGTCACACATGAATAAGTCAGGCTTGACCTGTGATTCACTGTTGGATTTAAAGACAAATAAGAGTAGATTTTCTCTGAGGATACAATACAGTGACCTCAGTTTTGCAATTAGGTATTCAAAAATTATTTTAAATCTCAGGTTTTATTTTTAGAAAATATAAGAATCACTGAAAAGCTGTGTAAGTTTTCCTGTGCAAACAGATGCACACTGCATCCTTTGCCTTCCTAGATGTGCTGTAATCTATTCCTGAGTGACTTAGATTTTACTTGTCCCTATGCTAGTTATGGTGCTTCTTGTTCTTTCTGTGCTAGCCCCATGTAATCCTCTTATGTCACACACTAAAGTGCTGTCAGTGTGATGAACTTATGATTTCTTTTAGGACCTTCTAGGTCTACAGTGGGTATGGTACTGCAGGACAGGTGAGAAATCAAAATCCACCAACATTTTAGACCAGTCACAGTCAAACAACACTTACTGGTTCATCCAGAAGCAGCAGGCAGCTGCAGAGTGGTTAACAGCTGCATAAACTTATTAGTTTAATTTTGCCAGGTAAGCAGAAGATCAAAATATGCAGAATAACGATCTACTGTCCAGAATTCCCTGGTTCATATTTGTCTACATCCCAAAGCTTCAAACAAGAGCATGAGCTCAGTTTAGACCTGAAAGCAGCACCCTTTCCACTGCCTTCACAGTAGGTATTCACATTTAATCGTGCAAGTTTGCAAAACTAGGGCCTTAATTTGTGAGCCCTTGATAATTTTTCACAGACAGGCCTCAAATTTGCCCTTCCTAGCCTATTGGCTTCAGTGTGAATTATATATGAATTTCCAGGGGCAAGATAAGGGCCACAGTCATTTCTCTCTTGGTTTCCAGTCATTTCTTTTCATTTATTCCACACCAGCAGTTACAAAAAGTGGTCTGGGGATTGGTGTGCTGTTCTGGCAGTGAGTAATAGGGAGTCAGGGTTTGTTAATATGGATAGTCTTCAAAATAAACAGGTAAACTGAACGATACTGGAGGAAAATTTTTTTGAGGGGGAAAGAGGGATTTATGTCTAGCTCTGACAAACTGCTAATACCAGCCTTCTCAACCAACAACTAGTCCACAGCACTTTGTTCCAGGTTCTTTTTCCAGAGAGACATTTCAAGGCAAAACTCCCAGAGAGACAATCACTCTCCCAGAATAAGAGTCACGAAGGATATTAGAAAAACTGAAGGCTGATTGAAAGCGAAGATTTTAAAGGGCAGCCAAATTCCTTCCTATGGCAAACTGGGACATAGCTGTCATCTTGTGCCATTTTTTTTTCTTCTTTTGAAATCTCCTGGGCTCCTAGTTTAATATCTTCTTTTTAAAAAAGGGTTTTTTGGTCTAATCAGTGACTACGAGGTAAAGACACATTCATGTCCTTCAAAAAAGGTAATAACGCAAAGAGTTTTCAATTACCCTTTAATTAAAATATTAATTAATTAACAAAGTGTATTTATGGAATAATTATATAATTTCACACACCATCGATCATATTTTAAACAAATTCATTTAATTAAGTTGACATGTACACTGCATGCTCTCAGTAGAGCTTTTCTGAGAAACCAGTGCATGTCTGCCTTTAAGGAGATTCAGATTGCACGGGGGAAGTTTACAATGGCCCACAGTGGTATTCAGCACTGAAATGAAGGCACTTCATACTTTTAAGTAAATTTAATACCACTGACTGTATCCCCAAAGGCTAAAGTCTTCTATCTGCATAAAAGGCACTGGGAAGGCAAGAGCAGCACGAGCTTTCTCACTACCAATATCCCTCATTCTGACCTGGAGGGGCTGACTTTAATAAACGGTTAATCATTATCCTCTTCGCCAAGCCTGTTAAGCGGCTTAAGAAGCTTGGCATTTCTGTGGTGGGACTCAGCTAAGGCTACCAAATCATTTCACACAGCCTGCTGAAAGCCATCACATGCAGATAGCACAGTGTGCTGGGGCAGCGTTTAAAGAGAGCTCTGTGCATGTTGGCTCATTTCCCCTCGGAGTCATCGGTTTTGCTCTGCCTCCTGTGCTCCCATGAGCTTGTGATAGGTTGTGGCCCCGATTCAGGGGATCATCGCCTTGGTTTTCCTTCCAGCATCTGCAGTCTGCTCTGCCTCTGTGCTGTGGCCTCCTCCATCCTTACTGTTTTACTGAGGTTAACTCCGGATATTCAAACATCTCTGTTCACAGTTTGGATCTCTGATGCCCATTACAAATTGTTTCTGAAGGAAGGATTCTAAATTACCTGTGCAACTCCTAAATTTTAAATCTTTGTGTTTCAAGTGTTTCCCCTTTGTTTTGGCCCCTCATATGAAACCAGTACTGTAGTTGCAGAGTTTCATGCTTTCCAACTGCAATAAACCTCTCATTTTTGCAGTGGTTTGTTAACAGTTTCTTACTCCCTCACTTAGCTTAATGTTAGCTTGCTGAACGAGCCATATTAATAAAGTGACTTGTCTGGTGCTCAAAGTCCCTTTCAAGTGCATGGAAGGGTATTTGCTGAACTGCTTTCAGGCATTCAGTGCTTTTCTGAGTACCTGTTTCCTGGGAGTCCTCAGCTGCTCTTCTGCAACACTCTACTCACAAACTCCCTTCCCACTCCTCCCCACGGAGGACACCACAGAGTCCTTTGCTGCTTGGTCAAGCTCTACGCTGTTTGCACTTTGCAGCCTTCTCCCCACACAGCTGACAGTGTTTGTCACCAGATTCCAGTATATACCCATACGGTGACGGCAGACACACCTTGTTGCATGTCTAACACAAACCTCACAAAATTCATCAACCAAGTTCAAATCTGTGTAGAGATGCTGATTTTTAATGATGTTAGTGAAGTAACAGGAATTACACCCATAGGGATTTTGTCCCAGTAATGTCATTGAAATGGGCTATTCATGAACGTGAATATCAGAAGCTGAATCTGAAAAAAAGACAGTATAACGTCTGGATGTTTACAGTCATACATTTCAATCCTTTATGTTTCTTTATGTCTGCAAAGCAATTTTTTAGGTCATCAGAGTCTAAAAATTCAGCTGTCATTCTTTTACTCTTTTGTTCTTATTGAGAGTTTATCCATAATTTAATGAAAGTTTCAAGGAATTGAAGGGAAAAAAAGGAACCCTCGAACTTCCTTAACCAGCCCCATTCACTTATCCCACTTCCAGTTTCTCATGATGTCCCTAGTCAGAATGAGGGGACTGGATGAAATTCTAAAGAGGTTCTTAATGCTGGCTGTATTCTTTAGTTTCTGTTCAGTCACAGCCAAATACAATAAAAACCTGCATTAAAATTGGTTTTTAACACCATAGGTGGTATGGAATTTATGTTCAATTTTAGACTGTACATGCCTGAGAATAGCTAGCCAAACACAGAAATAAATTATGAGACTAACAACACATGACAATATTATCAGTATAAAAGTGCTTCTCACAAATGGGCACCAGCTTCCAAACCATTCATTAGAAACCAAGATGAAGCTGATTCATAACTAAAAACATCCAGGAAGATTCTGCACTAGCAAGGCTTGCAAGAGCTTCAATGACTTCTTCTTCCATTATCTCCGACTCTCCTGGTTTTAAGAGTGAAAATCTGAGTTGCTAACCATCTACTATAACAGCAGTAATCTGTGCCTTCTGACATCCAGGTAAGTCTGATTTCCAGACATTTACACTAGCAAAGAAGGCAGACCAAGCCCCCTGCTCCACTCCCTTTTCTTTCACACATGTAAAGCTGTGCCCTTAAATCTGTGTTTAGATACCCAGGTAAATGGCCTGAGATTAAACTGCTAAACATCAAGCACTTTTTAATGAAGTCACCACCCTTTTTACTTTGTTAAAATGATCTCTATGCAAAGCTCTTCACACTGACTCTTTGCAAAAGGCCTTTTCCATCTCTCCCTGTAGATTTCTGAGCATTTTGTCCACAACCAAATGCACCTTCCCAGCTGAACAATTTTCAATCCTGCACAAAACACAGCACATTTTATTGCTCTCAAGGCCAACTTTCCTTTCTTCCACCTCTCCCTTTTTTTCACAGCCTATGCCTCCTGATTTCCAGCCAGCTCTTGGACTTTCCACAAAGGCTGGTTGGGACCAGCCCAGCTTTTCATCTTAACATAATACCCCAAAATTGCAATACCTTTTTTTTTTCTTTACTCTCTGTTTCAGCCCCTTTGTCTTCAGCCTGGCCCTGGGAGGTTGTTTCCCATCTACCAATCTGTTCACTATGTTCTTTCTCTCAGTTTTCTCTCTCTGTCTTCTCTGTAAGTCCTTAATCACACCTCTGTGTCCTCCCTGCTTCACCTCCTTCCCTCTCTCTCTCTTTCTCTCTCCAGTTACAGCTCTGCAGGCAGGGTTTACGAGCAGGGATCTCTAGCGATGTCCTACAGGAATATGCCTTGGCACAGTGTCTGGACTGTTCAAGCCCTACTGCACCCTTGAGTGCAACAAAAAGCTCTACACAGAGCGGAAGAACAGAAAAGAAATGCTTTACAGCCACTTTCTTGTATGCTATTTTTTCCTCTCGGCATCTAAGGAAGATTTAGGGGATGGGGGGTAGGGAAGAGCCTAGATTTACAAACAACAATCAGGCAGGTAAATATTCTGTAGCTCAGTTGCAGCCAAGGGAATATAGAAAGAGGGTATTTAAGCAAGAACAAGCCAGAGTCCTTTATGCTCACAACTGAGTTAGCAATTTGAAATTCTTTTGGTATGTCATTCAGTTACCTCAGTACTAATAATATCATACCTGAAATCCACCTAGCCTTCTTTAGAATTAATTAGCACCATACAGCCCAGGCTGGGCTGGTGAGCTGAGCGCCTGCTGAGAGATGTTCTGAGTTAGGGCACTGATACTGCCAGGTCCCACCACTGAGACCACAAGTACAAGCGATTGTAAAAATAAATAGCCGCACTGCTCTCAGCTGCATTTTCATTGCTGGTTGATTTCAGGAGAGCACTGATGCCACCAAGATCAAAACTTGGAACAATTTTTTAATAGTGATCATACCTACATAAGAGATAGGCACAGCTCCTCATCAGCTCCTGCAGTGCCTATCCCTTGCTGTACTTAGTGGGAGAAGCCAGGCTGGTGCAAGCAGGGATGGAGTACTTCACTGAGCTGTGTAGCCCAGTCTAGTCCACAAGGCTCAGAATCATGCCAAGGATCTTCCCTCCCTTGCAGCGCTGATTCCTGATATGAGAGAAATCAACAAAGAATGAGCACATCTTTCCTGATGCACCGAGATTTCTGCACTACTCCCAAATAGGCCTCTGTTAGTCATCATCATGGTAGAGGCTCAACCCTCTCACAACTCCTTTTAACTTTAATCTACCAGCAGTAGACTTTGAAAGCAAGCAAATATCTATTTCTAAAGATTGAGACATACTACTTATATTATGCAGCTTCACAAAGCAGACAAAAGCAGAGTCCAGCATCAAAGTGAAGTGGAGAACATCACAGGAAAAGTCTGGCTCCCAAATAAACGCCAGTTAGAAAACAGAAACACTATTTACTGCCTCCCAAACTGAAATTCTGAAGTATGCTTTACATAGCATTAATTTGCTGTGAAGTACCATGCATTGCACTGCAGAAACAGGCAGTACAGGACTGACAGCTATAACTGAGCCCTTAACAAGTTATTGAAGCATGCAAGCCTTCCTCCCCTTCTTAATCATACTCTTTGAAATCATTAAAGATTCGCATGGAGTGCAAAGAGGAGAGCTGTTTTGTGTTGGAAATAACTACTCTGTAGTTGTAACAGCCTGGAAACTACACCTCCTAGTAGCATACACCTGTGTAGCAAAAATAACCTGTGTGTTTCCATATGACACTTGAGAGCCAGTGAGTTCTGACTGGCACTGAGGGTGGCAATTCTCTTCACGAGCAGCTCTCCTGTCTGCCTGCATCCACAGCAATTGAGCATCTATCATAACAATTGATTACTGAGATGAAGATACGGAATCTATTACCTCTCTCATAATGAATTCAACATTTCTAAGGACAATGAGCATTTAACTAACTGCTGATCGTATAAAGGGGCAACACAGTCCATAACTCATTAACATATGAAAAGAAAAAAAAACATACACCTGAATCTATGACTCTTTTGTTGGTAACAATACAAACCATTTGTACAAATCTCAGAAGAAAAAAAAAAATCTGTCTATACACTTAAAGGATTTTATGCAGGGATTTTTTCCTTAAAAAGTCATTGTTAGTAAGAAAAAGAAAGTGCCAAAATGTAGTATTTTAATTAAACAGTGTACATTTCTCACTGGGTTTGTTTGCTTTTCTGCATATGGATTCCTCTAAGGTCCTTAAAGCTAGCAAACCTGAATGCTTTTAAAGATGTTCCCCTGCAATATGTAATTGAAATTCCTTAAAATATTTAGAGAGTTCTAGAAGGGAATGTTCTGTAGCAATAAATTACTGTAGTGTCATGGTAGCAATGTACTGAGAGGGCAGAGTAGTTTCTGAATTCCTATTCTTAGCTACTTATAATTTTGTCTAGATACTGAATCTTTTTAGCATCAACTCCAAATTTTTACCTTTGGAATGCCTTTTTCCCTCCCCTCCATTTTAAAATTTAGCTCAACATCATAAATCAAAAGCAGTTTTCTCCTAAAACTTTGAATTTGTCATGCCTAAGATTGAAGGAAAAAAGGTTGGGTTTGTCTTTTTAAAGGAACAAAATATTGAAATATCTGCAGCAGGAAAGAGTATTTCTATACACCTTGGATGTGTTTACCCCAGCCTCTGAACTTTTCCAGGCTGAACTAGGATGTGCCTTGATCTCACACGGGACACACTCATACTCACCTCACAGAGCACTGGGATAGTCCCATGGAGCTCTACACATATTCAGAGCCAATCACTTCACAGGATACAGCTTCCACTTACAATTCATAAGGTAGGACCTCTAAGATCCCTTCTCATTCTCTGTTTCTCAGAATAAACCAGTACTTAGCTGTACAGAATATAAATCTTTACTATTATTTCCTAGGTTTGTGATTGATGAGACAAGTCTTAAACACATGGAATGGAAAGTAACTGTTCATCCCACATTTTCATATCCTGAAACAGAAGATCACTTCATTTTACAGACATCTTAAAATCTTAGTTGTTTGGGACCATATTTTAAGATATTTAGGTGCCCAGTTCCCATGCAGCTGCCTAATGAGGTATTCAAATACAAGAGGCCTTCATATCACTTGAGAGGCCATTCTGTGCTTCCCCTGTTATAAATTATTTTTAAGTTTCATCTTCCCTTTAGCTCATTCTAGATGTTTCTTACTTTTGTTTGTAGGACTTTCCAGAGCTTCCCAGGATGACCCTGGGTAATTTCCTCTTTTCCCTCCAATCTGATTTTATGCATTTTGAAGAGTGATTGGGCAGATCGCTGCCCTTCCTAGCGGGCAAAGCCAGCAGCACTGACATGGTTGCAATAGGGTGTTGAAGCAAAGCCACAGTTCCTGTCTTGGTTATGGGGTCACTATTTTGCAAAGAGATTCTCTGGATTCCCTGAATGTATACTCACAACAGAGACTACTGCTCCGCTATGCTTTACTTTTTATTTAGGAGGAGCAAAAACACAGGGTAACAGGCCAATTTAAGAAAGTGGATGATTAAATGATATTAAAAATAAAAAATCTGAGGAGTTAAGGAGTTAAATGGCTGAGCAGAAAAAAATACGTTGCTTTCTGGCAAACTTTTAATGACTTCTTTTACAAAACAAACACGCTACAAAGTAAATTTATATTTGTGTATGGCTAAGAGTGCCTGCAGAGCCTTACTTTAGTACAAGCAATAGCAGTTGGAGCTCCAGCTGCGGGGAAGAGAAGGGGAAGGGGAAAGGGGAAATTCCTGTGTGATCTGCCAGGGCCCTCCGAGGATGCCAGCCCGAGCAAGCAGAGAACACCCCAGCGACACACAGACGGCCATTCCGGCAAGCGAAGGAGCCCGGCCCGGCCGGCGCTGCCAGGCCCGGAGCACGGACCGGGACAGACGGTGAGGGCAGGCAAGTGTCCCGGACACCGGGAAGCCCCGGGGAGCCGCGTTTCTCCGGGGATGCTCCGCAGATGCTGCGGGCGGGGCGCATCGCGGCGCTCCGCCGGGCCGCGTCACAAGGACCCGCCCTCCCGGGGGCGGCGGGCCGGGTTATTACCTCTTACAGCATTTAATTCCTCTATTTCCTCTTTCCCGGTCACCCCCCGACATTTCTCAGTATACTTAACAGTGTCTGTAACATCTATTCCTTGAGGAAATTTTAATTACAGCACTGTTTGGAATTGTTGATTGTTTACTGTGACAAGACAAAGAATATGGGAAGGGAAGATACATTGAGAAACATGGGCTGAGGAAAAGGTTGCTTTGCAATCATTTCTGGTGAATACAAACCCACATTAGAGATACGATGGAAAAGAGAAATCTTAAAAAAAAAAAAGTAAGGCCCCTGTACCCAGTATTGCTCTCAGGAAAGTGTTCAAGTGTTCATGCTAAGCAAGTGATAAGGGAGTTGAGGAAAGTGGAAGATGCACTGGTTCCAGATTAAAAAGAAAAGTATAAGAAAAAACAACAGCACTGGAATTTTCTAGCACCCTTAATGATTACAGGCATTTATTCCAGGGCTGGAAATACTGGAAACAAATATTCTTAATGTGAATAAGAGTCAAAACTACACCATGACTTAAGAACAAACAGCAATGCAGACTAGGATGTGTATTTAAGGGGAAAAAAAACTAAGGAGGAAGGAATGAGAAAATTATAATAAAAACATTGAAGGGTAAGATATATCGATTATAAAAATAGGAAAGAAAATATCTGCTCAATTGAAAATAATAGATGGATGATTCTTCCTCCCCACCTCATTACTGGTATCTGGTACAGAGAATAAATCCAGCAACTGTTTTCATAGTGCAGGGTCTTCGTTTCCTTTCTGTGAACAAGGAGAGTAGGTAGAAATCCACATTGATTTTAACGTGCAGATTCCATGTGTAGGAACCAGAGTGTATTCTTAATTAACCCTGTAAGGAACAAACCCGTCAGACTGACAACAGCAGAGACAGCCCAGAGAACCTATTCAAAGTCATAGATGAAAATGATGAATGGTGCTGAATTTATATTTGGGGGACCAGCTACATCTTAAATAAATCCAGATTTTAGATGACGAGTCAAGTTTCTACCAGTTATGGGGTCACTATTTCATTTAGTGACATCCAGAAGACCCAGACATGTTTCATGAACTTCAGGACTGTATCCTCTAACCACTGAGCCATTAAGACAATCTGAAATTTTCAGGCTGTGTCTGCATTAGCAAACTTTGACACCCATCATAGCAGGGGACAAGTAGACAGGGCTCAGCCATTAGAAAAAACCAAGCCTCAAAACAAAACAGCCCAATATTTTATCATGCCTCACTCTATCATTATTGAAGTCCCTTTAGGAGTATAATATTCCACATGATGCTTCACAATCAAAAAAGATCCCAGCTGGGGCTTTGATGTCAAGAATATCAACTCCCCATGCAAAAATTCAGTGTAAGAAATTTCAGAGAAGGAAGAAGCATGCTGCAGAAATCTCAGGAAATGGCCTTTCAAAGTGAGGCGAGATCACAGCTTCCCATTCTCCTCCAAGTTAATTACTTAACCTCCTAGAAAAAGCAGCAGAAAAAATTGCTTACACATGACCTACAAAGAGCAAGCAACATAGAAGTGAAAAAGCGAATCAGAACTGAGAGAATGCTTTTGCTCAGATGCTGGGCAATAGTGGTGGGAGACACTGAGTTACAGTGTTTTTACTGAGGTTTGCACAGTGGGACAGAGATTTCTGAACTGGACCTCTGGACACCAATATAGGCAAGACAGAGAACAGACAGATGCCAAGTTTCCATTTCAAAAACAGTTCAGCCACTTTAATTTACCTGCACCACATTATATAGTTTAGTTTCCATTGGCATGCTCCTTTGCATTCAGTTTATTTCTTCCTTCATACTCCTAATTTTCTGTTACATCTTCAACTACTGAATCTTCTTCGTCTGCCTGTGAGCAGACAGAGCATTATATTTAAATTCCTGTTCTCATTTCATTTAGTATTTCAATAAAGTACACCTCTTTTTTCCAGGCTGACAAGTGTGGAGGAGTGGGCAGCACCACGNGGGGGGGGGGAGGGAGGAAAGGAAAAAGCAAAAGGCAAAAAATAAAAAAAAAAGCCACCTTTCTTATCATTTTCCTCTCTGTCAAAACTGGAAAACAAGCGTCAAAAGCCTTGCCTTGTGTTTTGTGTCAGCGCTAATTACATCCCTGCTGCTGCCGGCCAGTTCCGAGCGCTGCATCCCACCGAGGGGGAAGGCCTCCATCTCCCTGCAGTGGGCAGACCCTCCTCTCCCGCGCCAGGAATGCCTCCGAGGGGGAGAGCGCTGCTGTTTTGACAATCCCTTTTTTTTGCTGCCTGGCAGAGCTCCATCTCATTTCAGCAAAGGCAGTATTTCCACTCTGTCCTATATTCTATCCCGGCTTCACAGCATCCCACGTTCTGACAGCCTTTTCCATTTTCAGTAATCCCTCTTTTTCAGTCTATCTCACTGAAACAATGGAAATGTTAGACCCTAAAAACATTGCAGAGCATGGACACAGCATCTTCACTTCTCTGAGTCTCACTGAAAATGAACAGAAAATAAGCAGAGCGACGCTCTCCTCCACAGAAGCGAGAGTGGCAGATTCCAGCCCTTTGATAGCTGTCGATTTTGACTAATCCTGGTGGGTACATTTAAATCCTTGTTAAGGGCTTCCACATTCATTAAAAATAAATCCAGTAGTTATTTGGCTGTGTAATTATTATGGATAATTTGCAATTAAGCAATTGGCCTCTGACGAAGGGACAGATAATTGACCAGCCTGGTCTGGCATTTTAGAATGGGGTGGGGGGTAATTAAGTAAATCCAGTCAGCTAAATGTCCTTCTTCCCACTACATCTTTTCCCACCTTTAAATGCAAACCAGACCTCATGCAGCTGTGCAGGCCATGGGAGTCTAAGCCTATTAAAGAAATCTTTTAATGACTGTAAAACTACCACTAATTGAAATAAAAATATTTCCACACTATTTTCACATTGTGCAAATGGATCCAAAAATAATTCTTAATGCAATACATGGTGCACAAACTGCTCTGCTTGACAAGTGCAACATTTAATTTGCACTAATTAGTCCAAAGCGGGGGCAGTGTGAAATTAACATGATTCATTAATTCTGTGGTTTATGTTTTACATACCATGTGTTTACATTTCAAAACTATTACGTTCTCTGCAAACCATCACACCACACTTCTGAAATTAACAGGTTCAAAAAGTTCTCCCCACGTCTCTTTGGGTGCATTCAGATTTGATTTTTGGATTTGCACCTTGTCTATTTGTTTCAAAACAACTGGCTGCTTTTATTTTGCATGGCTTCTTCATTTGTCCTAATCTTGGCCTCAGCTTCCTTCTGACAAAATAATCTTTTGGGTGGCTCAGGTCACTGTGGGATAAGCATGAACAGAGCAGCAGGTGAAGAAGCAATTTTCAAAAGGCAATTTTCAAACTACTGTATGTTCTAAAAAAATTTAATAAATCCTTCATATCAACTAAATCTGAAGTTTTCATGATGCTGCTCCAATATTTGCTCCCATAATGATATCAGGAGATGTTCATTAAAGATCTAATCCAGAGCCCCATGAAAGTCAACAGACAGACTTCCACTGGCTTCAGAAGGCATAAATATGCCAAGCTTCTCTTTCTGCTACAGAACACAGGACTCCAAGAACCGTAGCACTGACCAAGTTGTCTTACAGAATTAATTATCTTCAAGTGAATTGTGCTGAAAAGCATTTAAAAATATACCAGACTTAGCTAAATATTACATTTCTACAAATTAAGGTGCCAAAAGTGTATTTATGTTGTTGGACATATTCCAAATACCAAATGTGGTCCATTGTTTCCTGGGATACAGGTTACATTCCTACAAAGACACAGAGCAATATTACACCAAGAATTAAGCATAATATTGAATATACTATTAATTTTGTTTACTTGTTGTTAATAATGATGGGTAATGAAGTAATGATGTCTGTTCCTGAGAGCTTTAAAAATCCAGTGGACACTGTAAATGTTATCTGGCCTCACAGGTGTGGTGGCTGACCTACCCCTACAAACACCTCTTCAGTAGTCTCAGAAATACAGCAAACAGCTGTGCTAAGATTTATCCATCTCCCCCAGTCACGAGAAATTGAGGCTGTTTTCTGTACCTGAAGGTGCTGGAGAAGATACCTTGAGGCATGGAAGAGCAGCTCCTGTAGCTGGTGGGCAAATGGCAGGACAGTGTGGCAGAAAGGATGCCTGGACTGGGCTGTACAGCACCCCAGTGAACACGCAGACATTGAGCACACATGTCTGGTAGAGCCAAGAAAGCAGCAGAGGCATAGGCCCCTCAAGGAGTCAGAAACACCTCAGCAAAGGTAAGACGTGAAGCATTACAAACTGGGAGCTTGCTCAGCCTGGGTTCCTGGAGGAGCAGGGTAGGAAGTGGTCACTTGAGGGTCCTCACAAAAGAAGGGGAGTGCAGGAGGAAGACTGTCTATAGTGACTGTCAAAGGGTAACCAAAGTGAAAGGAAACATTTTAAGTCATACAAGCCTGATAAAAACTAATGCTTTCCATACGATCTAAAGTAACCTGATAATGTCTGTAAGGACCAACTGAGGCAGAAAGCAGATTGTGGGGATTCACAGATCTACAGTTAAAAAAAAAAAAGCCTACTTAGAAACCCCCACTTTAAATCTTCAGTGTAAGTCTTCTGATTTTTTGTCCCCCAGTATAAAAACCATGTGTATTTTTGGTCAGTAACCAAAGTCAAGAAAGGAGTAGGAGTAACAGGACTATCTTCTTCTCGTAGAGACAAACTAAGCTCAGGTTGGCCCCACATTGCAGATCAGAATATGGCCATATCAGTTACCTGGTTAAGAGTAGCAGGGACAGACCAAATGCATGTACATAGCTTCATTGTTAGCTAATGTCTCATTAAGACAAAGCCGTAATTTAAAAACAGAAAACTGCTTATTCACAAATCTTCCATTTGGCAAGAATTTCTGATTGGCTGTGCACCTTTAAATGACTTATTTGTGTCAGTCTGTTTCAGGCTATATCTGGAGCACGCAATGTCATCAAGAAGTGCTATTTGATTACAGTGCAGTACTTTGGGTGGCTTTTAGAAAGCAATAAATTATAGCATTACCATGTACCATGCATAACATCTCTGTGCCACTTAGCAAGTATGAGGCCAAAATGAACACTCTAACCTTGAAAACACATGATTAAAATGCTGCCTTGTGGATTGATATACAAAATGGCTAAGTTTAGTGATCCTTCAAATCCTGGTTCCCTGGTGAGCACAAAGGGCTCTGATGTGCTGGGCTCTGCCAGCCACTGCATAGGGCATAAAAGATGCGATGCCTTCAGGTGTACTTGGGCTACTTGGAGTAAGGAAAGGCACTTAGAAAAAAATTAGTATCCTTTGGTAAGGTGCAGACACTTCCCAGCATAAATTTAATCCTGTCCTTAAAAGTCGTAGTCAGGCAAATATTCCTACAGGGGAACAGGATGATACTGAAATATCCTCAATCAAAGCTGGGCCTACACAGAAACAAGTGGTACCAGTTTAGAAGGTAGGCAACTTCACTGCTACAATCAACTGCCTCACTATTTAAAACACAGAGTTTCTGTGTACCTTGAAATAACACACAAAGATTTTTCTAGCACTATTAGGAGATTAAGCTGCTAGCACCTTATAAGTAAAAGGAAATATAAACTCAAAGCATTGTGTCACATAAGAAGGCTGCACCACCAGCTGTTTAACAAAGAAAAGGAAAGTAGCATTTTTTCTGATATAGTTTTATCAACACTTTTGCCACAATAAGAAGTTCACCCATGTTGCCTGTGTCCTAAAGTCACTTTTTGTTTGAGTGACTCAAGCATTGCTGACTCCACTACGTTATTTCCATGGGTATCATAATGGCCTACAGCCAAACACTTTTGATATATATTAAATGAGCTACATGGCCAGGTGGTATTGGGGTTTTTTTTCATGTAGAGAGACACAGACTGCATTTGTGCACTATTCTGATTATATTTAAATCTATGAAAAACTTAAATTTCTCTTGAGGTACCCTTTTACCTTTTCAAGTGCATCTTTGAATTCCCTAATGTGCCTGCTTAAGAATGGATCTTTATTTGCGTATAGAAGTGCATATTTTCTGGGCAGTAGGCTTTTACTGCTATATCTGCACACCTCTGGATGTGTGAGCCTCTCTATTTGACTGCTGCAATACAGAGATTGTCCTGTGTCAGGGCCTGCTTGAGACTCAGACAAGGAAAGGGGTATATTCAAATCTGGTATTTGGTGTGGGGGATGTCAGGGTGTTTGTAATTCCACACTATCCCCTTCTACTGGGAAACTTGTAAAATCTCACTTGCAGTTCTGGAAAGGATTTGCACAGCTCTAATAGAAATGCTCGACTGAGATAGATGGGTCTGAGAGTGTCACATGGCCTTCCCGAGCATAAGTTATGTTACTAAATCAGCATATTGATTTGGGAACACAGCGTCCTGGAATTCTGAAAATGTCAGGCACAGTCTCAGTGCTTCACTTCTTTAAAATTAAATTAATTTAGCCAGCTTACTCTGCAGAAGAAATGACGATGTCAGATACATGTAAAAAGCAGGGTGTCAAGCACTCCAAGACCCGCTGCCTCTGACTGTTTTGAAAGGAAACACTCAAAAGGAAATATCTGGGTTGTCACCTGGTTCTTCCTTGGTGGAAAGAAACCACCACCACAGGTAATGTGGATCTCTGCTTATGTGAGCTCAGGTGTCCTGGGGCCTCACATGTCTCCATGGATCTTTGGGGATTCCCAAGGTGGAGACAATCAATGAGGTTGAGAGGTAAAATTATGTGATTACATGTGATGGTACTAATCCATCTACCTTACCCATGGGGCACGTTTGAGATTAAAGGCTGAGGTAGCCCATGCCCTTGCACTGTGATCTCCAGTTCTGTATTCATTTTTAATCAAGTGTGCTAATCCACAAATGTACAGTCAAGGTTGCAGCATCTGGTGTGAACAGAACACTTTCAGCAACTGGGGCCCATCAGCATGAATAAATTTGTAGACATTAGCCACGTTTGTTTAGTCAATAGAATAGATAGAATATTGGCACAAGTTGTTTCTGGGGAAAAAGGGACAGTCTGCCAAAACATATTACACCAAGTGGACATTTTCTTCCTACCTTATTTGACAAAACATACAAGCATACATTGGGTGTAAGGAAAAGGAGCAACTGGGAAGTTTCAGAGAACAAAACTGATCTATGTTCTTGACTAGAAGTATCAACACATCCTGTTCTGACCCACAAGACATCATGCTGGGCTTTGATTCCTACACCACAGGGACCAGGTGCAGCATGGGAGCCCCAGTGAGATACAAACTCCAACCCTGCCCTGCCATACACAAGAGTGGGACTGGAGAAGCTCTGCTGGTAATCAACGCTGCAGAGCATGTGTTAACTCCCTGGCAAAGGGGAGGTCACTGCATCACAGGCCACATGCAGACCACTCACTCCAACCTCCCACAGCTCCTTGTGCAGGCTCCCTGACCTACAGGCTTGACTTGGTCAATACAATTACAGACATCTCCTTCCTGGCTTTGCTGTCCTTGAGCTGAACACCCCTCCTCTACGTTGAAAAGCTCACTAAAACTAGAGATGACCTAGGCATCACTAGAGAGGTCTGAGTGTCACCAAAACACAGCCAGATATATCAGGATACTGCAGCCAGAGAAAGAGACAGCAGGACCTTGTCTGACCTGTACAGTTTGAGGATAAGTTGGGCAGGCTGTTATCTACTGCAAGTGATAAGTGCACAGCCCCAACTTCCTGATATTGTGAGCTAGCAAAAGAGGGGGGAAAAATCTTGAATATCTTATCAAGACAACTACAGTTTCTTCACTAGATTTCAGCAGAGAAAATACGTACAGACAGCCTGGCAGCCGCCCTGCCCTTCTTCTCTAAGGCAATGATGAAATATAACCAGGCAAATTTCCTTGCTGGTATAGACTGGGGGATTCATATTATTCGTATTTGAAATAGGATTATGCAAAGGAGAGCTGGATTGCAAGTTGTTTGATGGGGAAGTGGGAAAAGCAGTTCTTGGTCCCAGCAGACCAAAAATTCCTTCAAAATAATATAACAAAAGGTGATGATGTTTTCTCTGGAAAGTATTATACATGGCAAAAATCTATTTAGCATTTACAGCAACTGAGCAAAAGGGAATACAGATCCTAGGAACTTATTAAGTTTAGTGAAGAGAGTGGGTAGCAGTCAATAATCAACAGTGTTACATGCAGCACAAATACCTGTGTCCACTGCAGTTAACACAAACAACTTCCTCATACCTCAGCCATTACTTTCCATTTATTCCTTTCACCCCTCAGAACCTCCCCTTGGCTTTGCTGAATATAGACAAGCCTTCATGTGCATCAATAGCCAGCCTTAGAGTCAGCTTTCTGCTTCCCATTTCTCACGGTAGTGGGAGTGGCATGTGTCATCACCCAGGACCCTGATATTTATGTCCTCTTTGTTTCCTGCACGAGTAATAACCCATAGTACCATCACCTCTGCTGTACTTTGTGATGTTTCTCCCTGTCTTGGTTTTACCCCAGCTGGCAACTAAACCCCATGCAGCCACTTGCTTACTCCCCACAAGAGGGAATGGGGAAGAGAATCAAAATGTAAAAGCGAGAAAATTCATGAACGACATAGATTTATAGAATTCTTCATGTTGGAAGGAACCTTAAGTATCACCTAGTTCCAACCCCCCTGCCATGGACAAGGACACCTTCGACTTGAACAGGCTGCTCAAAGCCCCATCCAACCTGGCATTGAAATGCAGCACAAATGCAAAGAAGAGCTGTACTGTAGGTTTTTTGATGGTGAAGTGGGAAAAGCAGTTCTAAGAGTCAGCAGACCAAAATCCCCTTCGAAAGAATATAACAAAAGGTGATGATGTTTAATAGCCAAAGCAAAAGTCATGTGCCAGAAAGAAGAGCAAAGAATTCCTTCATCAATTCCCTTGTGCAGGCAGGTGTTCAGGCACCCCAGGAATGCACGTGCCTTCACACGTGGCAGTTATTTGGGAAGACAAACACCACTCTGAATGACTCCATCTTCCTTCTTCTTCCCCCAGCTCTACCTGCTGACCATGATGACACCATTTGGTTTGGGATATCCCTTGGGTCAGTTGGGGTCAGCTGTTCTGGCTGTGTCCCCTCTCAACCCCTTGTGCACCCCCAGCCTCCTCGCTGGTGGGGTAGGATGAGGCACAGAAAAGGCCTTGAGACTTTGTGTAAGCGCTACTCAGCAGTAACAAAAACATGCCTGTGTTATCAACACCATTCTCACACTAAATCCAAAACACAGCACTGCAACAGCTACTAAGAAAATGAACTCTATCCCAGCCAAAACCAGGACACTCCACATCTTCCTGCAGCTAAGGGGAAGGCAATTCCCCAGAAGAGGCTTCTCTCCACTGTCAGGAAAGTTCTCAGTTCTGGCTGCTCAGGCACACAAAGATGTTAAAAAGTATCATTAAATCAAAGCTAATCAGCTGGCTCCCTGTTTGCCTCAAGACACTGTTCAGACTTCTTCATTTAAAACCTTGCATAGATTTGGCTTAATCTGCTTCACAACTCTTTCTTTTCCAATTCTCCACTTATCTAATATAGCTTTTTCTTTGTCATTTCCCATGCCCTTCTGACACAGCCTTCCTGTAAATTTTCACCTCATCTCAGCATTGATTTTCAAGCCCTGTCTGAGGATGCATTCCTTTTCTCCTCTGTGTCTTAATTTCTCTCCTTGCAAATGATCTATTTCAGCTCTGCTGCCTCTATGAAGACAGGGAACAACGCAAGCATGCTAGAGTCACACTTGTGTCCTAGCCAACGAGGGCATTGCTTAGAGGATAAATTGAGATGCCACAATACACTTGTTCTGCTCTGAAGCTTTATATGCTCCTCGGGTGGTCTGGTGCTGGACCCTCCACACAAGCTCAGATTTTGCAGATTGCAAGTAGGTGGCTTTTGATGCTACGTGGCTTAGATCTCATGTTGAATATGATAAATAATTCCTATTCCTCAGTCCTGATTATTTTCCCTCCTATATTGCATGAAATAAGCTGGTATTACCATAAAATACAAAATCCCCAGGACTGTATTTAGTATGGCTTACTTTTCATGCCCTTCCCCCACCCACATTCATACACTGAACCTCCTCTGTAGGCAGTCATGGATTTCTATCATCTGAGGATCAGAGCACTATGCATCCATCTAGAAGGGTAAAATATTCACAGGAAGAGACTACAAAATGAGGAAGAGGTCCAGAATGCATAATAGTGTCAGAGGAACAGATGTACACAGAAAATAAAAGTTCTGCAAACTGCAATAAAAACTCCTTCCATGACAAGAACTGTGCATTTTTCCATGGCTGTCATGGATTTCATGGAACCAGTGAAATCCAGACATTTTCAGAAATCCCATGAAATTTACCTTTTCACCTGAATCCACACAAAATCAGAATTTTTCCATAAGAGCCCTCATAAAATTGACACATTTTCTTAGAACACTCCATGAAATTATATAGAATATTGCAGTCTCTTTTAGCACAGTCTCTCACCGCACCTCTTAAAATTACCACCTCAGCTACTGAATTTTTACATTTCTTCTTTTCAGAAAAATAGATTATGCAAAAACATAATAGGCATGAAAATACTCTCCTATAGGAAGGAAACCAGAAGCCCTTTTAAATGTATTATAATTAGCACAGAAACTTTTAATTTAGATAGAGTGCATTCTTACCAGCTCAAGAGCAACCTCAACTGAACATTGCTCTTTTGACTATGGAATAATTGACATTACCGAAACTGTTATGTACAAAAGTATACTCAAGTTTTTAACAGTGCTCCTCGCTTCACTTTTTTAGGAAAGCAGATAAAGGATGAAGCTACCATTCTGGTACCTGACCAACAGCGAAGAACTGCAAATGAGGAAGTGCCACCACAAACAAGAAATTCCAGGAGGTAAATACAATGTGGTCAATTTATTCTCTAAACATACTATATATTTGCTAAAATAAATTTTCAGACCTAAAAAAGAGGAGCAGACACTGCGGCATCAGTGTTCATTCTGAATTTGTTCTGGTTGAAAACAAATCAATACAACAGCTCAAACCCCACCCCACACAAGTTGGGCAGCAGGCATCCCAAATCACAATCCACCGCAGGTCCCATCATTGCAGTCAGTTCCGTTCACTCTTCAGCAAGACTACTGTCCAAGAAGGAACCAAAAAGGAAGGTTCTTTCCAACTTCTAAATCAAGCCTTGATCCAAAAGCAACATAGTCATTGATATCAGCAGGATTTAACCCTAGCAGTTGATCTAAACTCAAGAGATTTCATGCAAGGCAAAATAAGGAGAATTGACAGTGCTGCTGAGAAACTTCTACAGGACACAGATGCCAGTGAAGAAAAGGAACAGAAGACGTAGTAGCAGGAAGGTAATAGCCTAAAAAGAGCAGATTAATATGTCCTTAATTAAATCAGAGGTCTTCAAACAGATTGGCCACAATGCATTTCAACTCAGGAATCTTACATGGCCATTTGAGAGCTCTCTCAATCACTGGACAGTCGCCTTTGAGAATGAAAGAATAGAAGATGAGGTACTAGAAGGCTGGGGAAAAAGTAAAAAGAATATCCAGCTCTGCAAAGCAGGGGAAGCAGAACTAAGGAGTTACAAACCAGTCAATTTGTCTTCAATCCTCAGAAAAACACCAGAACAAGTATTCAAACTACTTGCAAGCGCCTAGAAGATAACATGGAAATGAATAGCAGCTAGTATGGATTTCTAGAGAATAAATCCTGTCAAATCAATGTAATTTCCTTCTGCCATATGGGAACAGGCCTTGTGGCAGAAGCAGAGCAGAAGATGTCACGTTTCCTGATTTAGTAAAGCTTGTGGTGCTGTCTCAAATGTCACTCTCATGCACACTAACAAAATATGGTCTGAACAAAATTGCAAGACAGGTACGGAAGTGGTTGGGTATAATGAGTGGAGAGAGTTATCATTTGCTCATAGTCGAAGCCATCTAGGGGGACAGGAGGATTAAAAAAACTCTGCTGTGGATATGATTGTGTTTTAGTACTTTCATAAATCATCTGGCCATGACACTGCACACTTACTGCGCTTGCAGACTACACAAATGGCATGCAGAGGACAACAGCAAGTATGGAGGCTCAGAGTTTGAAGAGATGCTGACGAATAACCGTGGTGTCAAGAAAAGCGATGACACCTAATGGGGATGGAAAGGAGGAGACTGCAAGGCAGAGATGGTCTAATTGGAGAGCCCCAGAAGAAAAGCAGTGGAAGTGACCAGAGGTCCAGAAAATATGTCCAAGGCAAAAGATTTGAAAATCTGGGGGTCTCCAGAGAAGAGAATTCCTGAGAAGGAAATTTTAAGACTTTGAATGTGTAAGAGTTTGTCACACACAGGGTTCCTGCATGTTACAAAGTTCGATGAATAACAGCTTTAATTTGCAGCAAGACAGATGCAGGTCAGACACTGCAGAAAAACATTTATAATAACAAAGATAGTGAAGTACTGGGATGGAGCCTGGGAAAACTATGGAATCAAGAATCTCTATCACCAGATGTTTTTAAGAACAGCCTAGAAAAAAACTCAATTATTTGAGGAATTATATAAATATAATCCTGCAGAAGGGGGACTTCTTGAGGCCCTTTCCAGCCCTACTTTTCTAAATGTCAAATGTCCTCCTATGTTTGAAAGCCTCAAACCACCAGAGTATATAAACATACAAGTAATCCCATTGACTTCAAAGCAAGTACACTTGGGATTTAAGCATATATATGTATAGCTCGCCAGATCAGTGTAGCCAAAGGAAGCATCTTGCAACAGTGACTGCATTTGTTTAAACTGCCCTAGATATATATCAGCATTATATTTAAAATGTGGTTTCCTGGACTTCACAGACTGTCTATAGAAGAACACCATGGATTTATGCTACAGCCTTCTAAACAACTGTTCATCAACATGAACCTTGTAAAACAGTGTCTATATTCATTCAAATTGGCTGGGGGTGAAAAAAGAAAAGAAACGAAACAGGCAAAAAAGGTCCAAATGGGGAAATAACGTTGAGAATGCCAGTATTTTCTACTCATAAAAGCCCCTTTTTTTTTTTTTTTGGTAAGCCAGGTTGCATACAGACAGTTTCAATATGTAGTATCTATAATGTTGAGGATACTAGATTATAAACATGCATAGAAAAGTGGAAAGCTTCTTCAACTGTCTCTCACACCTCCTTCCATATGCTATCACCAAATGTTTTATTGTATGCCAATTTTCAGCAGATATCATTGGAAACAATATTTACTTTGCACAAAATTCAGTAAGATTTGCTGTAAATTATTAACCGTCCTCCCTTTCTGTCTCTATGGTATTTCTACCTCTTTTTAGGGGAGGGAGGATGATGTATGGGAGTCCAACAGCATCAAGTGCCATTTCACCAGAAAGGATAAGTGTGGTTCAACGCTACTTCGTTTGACCATTGTATTGGAGTTGAGTGGCACATATGCTCCAGAAGACTGAAGGATATTTGGCACACCTTAAGAACTGGTTGGGCAGGAAAAACATATTGGAGACTGAGCCCTTCCCTTGTCCTGGCAGCACATTACCTGTTAACCATTTATTTTGCCCTTGATTTACACAATAAAATCCTTCTATAAAGATAAGGTGCACATGCTAGAAGCACCTACAATTATATATACCTTCATCTTTCTCAGAGCTGCCAAGAAACTGGAAAATGGAAAAATGGAAACATAACGCCCATTATCAAAAAGGAAAGAAAGAGCTAGGGAACTACAGGCTGGTGAATTTCACAACTGTGCCCAACAACATCATGGAGCAGATCTTTCCATAAACTATGCTAAGGCACATGGAAAATAGGCAGGTGACTAAGGGCAATTCATGGCTGACAAATCTGGTGACCTTCTATAACAGGGTTACAGCTGTGGTAGATGATGGGACTTACATCACCTGCCGGAACTTTTACAAAACACTTGGTGCTGTCCTGCTTGATATCCTTATCTCTAAACAGTAGAGACATGGATTTGATGGATGGACCGCTTGATGGTTAAGGAACTGAATGGATGGTCACACTCAAAGAGCTGTGGTCAATGATTTGATGTCCAGGTGGAGAGCAGTGATGAGTGGTGTTCCTCAGGGGTTGGTTTTGGGACCAGTGCTCTTTGGTATCACTGGGAAGGGATGCCATCCAGAGGGACCCCGACAGGCTTTAGAGGTGACCTGCACAAACCTGATGAAGTTCCGCAAGGCCAAGTGCCAGGTCTTGCAGCTGGTTCAGTGCAACATCAAGGGTCAGCACCGGCTGGGTGGAGAATGGGTTGAG